>JAGDQP010020331.1:0-33445 GCA_022664845.1 Lepisma saccharinum | reverse complement strand
GACATGCGGAAGAATACGAAAGATCACACACTTCATGTTATGAATGACACACATCTTGCTAGAAAAATTACGGACACATGTCGAGTAGTGAAGTCAAATGTTTTTAATTATACGCGATGCACTTGATTTTTAACATTCATTAAATATGCTCTTTCACAACTCGAAAGCTCATTTCCAGACACTTTTTTGCTCCTTCACATTTCCAATCCGTGACTCCAACCTTTGTTATATTTTCCGTTTCAATGTTTCAACACATTGAAAATATTACATTCCTGCAAATTTTATATTCTTTGGAGCTCCAAAAGTAAAGTTTTCGCGTATTAACACCACACACTTCCAACATTCTTGTAACTTCTACATTTTGGGGGAGTACAAACACAACTTCATGCCCCGCCTAGCACTAAACGAAAATTTTCGTACCGCACCTAACTGAATCTAAAGGACAAGAAATGTAGAAAAAAAACCACGTGAAGATGTGAGTAAAGAACCGTGAAGTTCAATTTATGCGTTCTACTGCAATTGTATCACCCTCATCGAAGAGAGTAAATCTGAAATCATATGCAACCTCTTTCACAGGTGGCAATTGCTAAACGGTTTTAAATCCTCTAGTTAACGCGCTAACTGAAAGAAGAAGTAGGGGTTAATTTAACTACCAGTTTGCTCAGTTTAACTGTTGGTTATCTCTTAACTAGACATTGAAAAACGGGTAAACCACCAGTTAGAGTTTAACTGTTAGTTACTAGCTAACCTGAACTTTAACCAGACAATGAAAAACTAGCCCTAAATGTACAGACATAAACATGTTTGTCAACATGACCTATAGTGTGGACTCATCATAATGCACATTCTATTCTATGTTGAGGTTATTTTGAATAAAGGGTGAACAAAATATTTCAAAATTGTTTTTAAATGCGAAAAATCCCAGACAACTAAATAAACAGAAAGTGTGCTTGTGAGCTGTGGCAATATAATGATTGTGCTCTACTGTACTAGAGCAGTTGTTTCTGTATTAAAATCGCCTAATAAAAGTTCATATTGACCGATATTTCTCCATTCTCCTCCGTCCTATCCCTTTCTTATCTCCCTAGCAGAACATTAAACAATATAATGAAGCACCCTTAATTAGATTTTTTAGTGTAAGCAAGGGGGAAGGTAACTATTTATATAAAGCCAATTAGCAGTGAAAATCTCGGCATAGCACAGCTGATAGCACACTAGCCAAATAGCTAACATGAAAAAGAAGATAAGAATTGTAACAATAGTTACCTAATTTTTTTTTTTTTACTTTTTCCATTGCTCTTATTATTGATAAATGTTTCATTCAATACGCGTACGGTATTTATTTAAACTAAGTTGTTCATAACTGGTTTGGAGAAATACATTGTTCACAAAGCAACCATAAAAATGCTAGACTCTCGCGAGAAACTTGTCCCTTTTTGCACCTACACGGGGCAAAAAGAGAGCTCTTTCTTGCAGCTACGACGCGAGAGCGAGAACAACCCATTTCTCACCTCGCCTCGCGTGAAACACTAAATGCGCCCCCCCCCCCCCTGTCGCTAGTTCGCGTCTCCTTGATATCGCGAGAGTTCATCGTGACATATTCAATGAGCGAATTGAATTTGAGTCTGTAAAATACAGGGCAAATCCCAGTGTATGAATAGCACATTGACATCATTATATTATCTAATCAAATCTGATCTGATCTGATTTGAATTTATCTGACATAATCTACATTGATCTTAATCTTGTCCTGTATCTTGCCGTTTTTAATATTAATTTACCTGTGTTCTTACACGTGATTCCACATTAAATGTTACTTTTAGCAAATAAACTTCTTAAGTTGATATATTATTTATATTGGACACCCTTTTAACTTGAACGGTTTCTCAAGAAATCGACATATTATAGCACATAATTATAATCTTCCTCTATGTTTTGTACATCACAGTAAGATGGACACATTTCTATGGAACCGGTGTCAGACTTAGAGATGTATTTCTGCATAGTTATATCTTAAAGGCGAGTACAAAACTGGCTGCTGTTGGTAGTTTGTACTAAAAGAAAATGCGTGTCGTAGTCAATGAGAGAAGAATTGAATTTGAAGTCTCTAAAATACGAGGGAAATCCATGTGTATAAATTTATACATTAATATCATTTGCCTATCTAATCTAATCTGATCTTATTTTAATTGGTGATATCAAATTTGATCTGTATCTTGTAGCTTTCAGTTTCATCTAACTTCTTTCATGTGATCTCACTTACAGTGAAAGTTAACACTGAACTTTTGGCGACAGTCTGGAGTTACGGTGAAAGATCATAATATGTTACGTAGGATATATCAATTAGTAGTCTTACAGTGGCCATGATTGTGAATAGGCTAGTCAATAAGAGAAGGTAGAGGGGCCAATAAGGATAAAATGGAAGAAAGATGGAACAAATGTTATTTTATTCGGAAAAGGGTACTTAACAACGTGCTAGTTTTCCAGTCCTCTTGAAAAACTAGCTCCAAGAATTAGTTTTATTTTTATATATAAATATCTCGCTTGCAGATATGCTATTAATCTACGCAATATTCTCTGCGTGAAAGATTCTTTCATTTTTTATTCTAGAATGTACCATTTAGGCGTTTAGTTATGCATGTTCCCGTGTACCGTTGTGTTACATCAAAACTCAATGTTATATTTTTTGCCTGACAACTTAGGATCCTTATTTCCTTTTAAAGTACCTATTCTAAACATCTTAAGGAAGCAGGATTGACAAGAAATGGATATTCAAGTCATAACATCCAGCATATTTATCAGTAATTAAGGAATAACCTTGTAAGGATTCATAGAAAGCAAATGAACAACTAAGAGATTCTTTGAAGTGCTATTTTATGTTTGCGTGAATCAAACTCACTTTCTCATGGTTTCATTCTGTGTATGTTAGAAAGAAGAATTCTTGTAGTGGCATATCATCAGGAACTACTCTTTCTCAGTATTCTTCCTCTTCTAGAAAAACGTTACAATTAGCAGTCCATTACAACGTTTGCAGATCATTGAGCAGTTTAATCCAGCGTTTCTACAGCTCCAAGTTCCATTGTGCAACCTAATGCGCTGACATGATATGATATAAAAAAGCTCTGTAGATGCAGGTTCTTCATCTATTACGATATGAGTTAAACAATTCTTAATAATTTTCCAGCCTCATTTTACCCTTATTGAGAGGTAAAGTAATCAGATTGAATTTATTTTTTCTCAGTGATTTAGCAACAGATTATATCTCAATTATCAAAGCTATTCACTCTCACTGCCGTCATTAAATTGAAGGGAAACCAAATTCTCTTCCGGTCTCAGCAATCTTACAAGGTACGGCAGCAGCAGTTTCTTGTAGTTCTGTTCTTTTCTCTGGTTTACAATACTTAAAATTCGCTGAGGTAGTATCTGCATCAACACAACTGAACGCATGTTGAAAAATAATGTTATCCTTAGCAGTTGAGCTGTGTTCCATGAAGCTTGATTGGTATGTTCACCTCGATTTTCAAGATGTGCACACTTGTTTTTGACCCAGTTAAATAAGTGAGAAAAAATAACCAAAGGGTCACTTGTGATTATCACCGACTCAATTCCAGAGGATGCTTCAATAGCGGTGTTGCCAATCGATGTGCCTCCTCCTTTATCAATCGGTATTACAATGGCCTTCTTTGCAACAGTATGTCCTTCACCAGTGTGATAAAACCACCTCTTGTTCCTCTGATTTGAAAGAAATTTGTTTAGACGTATTGGAGCCGACATTATTTTATCAATTATTATCGCTGTCGAGGAGTCTGCTAGTTGGCGAATGTTTTCAGCAGCTTGACTGTCATATTCTCAAGATATCCATCACTGACAATATGGAATTTATTACATAGTGAGTCCTTGTGTACTCAATGTAGCTATCTAGAATGGGTTCAAAGATATAGAGCGACAGCATAACAACTCTATGCTAAAGAATCCTCCATCATAGAAGTAGATAGTATTCCCTCAACGCTCACTTCCAGAGAGAGTGGTATAAAGGCATCAAAAACAGAACATTTCTTGGTTTTATTCATTCCCAACTCACCAACGAGCGATAATAGATTTGAAGTAAGGTTGTTCTCAAAGCTTTTCTTAGAACTGATCTGGTGATTTCTGTATTAATTGAGATTTTTAATAAATGGATCAAGTGCACACCAGTAATCTCTGGTTTTTACTCCAGAAGTTGTTTTCAAATGGATTTAACTCTTTACTTCCGTTAGAATTTCACATTTGGCAAGCCTTTACTAGGATACTGAAAACACTCCAACATAATAAGCATCTCATTGGGTTTTGTCGTCATCTCATTTTACCACTGCACTTAATTGACATAACGTCAAATTCAGGGAATGGTGCGTACAGTAAGAACCACTAACGAAAAAAACTGGAAGTCTGGGTTGTTCCTTGATTAGTTATTAAACTGGAAGACATGTCAAAAATTCACTTTTTTAACATCGAGTCAGTTATTCCTCTAGCATGAGAGTGAATACCTCTCTCAACTCGGATCTGAACTCTGAACATACTGTACTACATATGTTGGTGATGGAATATTGTTTAGTATTATTTTATTTCAATTTAATTTTTATTGTTGTTTCAATTGGAAATTCATTACCATAATTCTCAAATTATTAACTTCCATTCGTCTTCATTATCTTCAAGATAGTTTCAAATGAATTATCGAGTCTGAAACTGTAGAACCTTACTCTAGAAGATAAACTATATATTTTTTCAGGTATGTACCGCTAGAATGGAACCTAGAAGTAGTTCATCCAGGATTTAAACTTAGGAAATATAGAACCGAATTAAGTAGTGGAATGTAAGTACATGATATCAAGCTTTCGGCCTCTTTTGTGTGCAAAGAAATTGTTTTAAAGGGGGTGTAGACTGACCTAGGGACGATATTAGAGAGAACACGGGAACTAAACATGTTACTTCAGATCTACGAAATGTGCCTAAATGTTTTCGTGTCTTCATTGGAAAGCTTCGACAGTTTAGTCTCTTGTGTAAACTTTTCAACGCTTTCCAGTCTTTCAAATTTACAATACTTACAATTAAATACTAAAGGAACATATTAAATGGAAAGTTGAATTTAGTACTTTGATGAACTTTATATGAACGCATGTGAACCTACTGAAAAGATGTGAGTTTTTCGTGTGCTTGTGTCTTTTTATTGGATTCTTACCCATACTGCACATTAAGATCATATTGACCGAAGTTCACATTATCTAGAGTTTGTTTTAAGATCACGTTTAGTACATTTGCCATGATTAGGTGAACTTTTTTGCGCATTAATTGATTATATCAGCATACCAGAAGTTCATGTGTTGTGCACTAAAAAGTGTGCTGTAGTTCATAGAAATTTCACGAAAATTTTATATAATATGCACTATAAACGTGGTAAAACTGGGACATATTATATATGCACTTTATATGCATATTATAAGTGCACAATATATAACTTTCTTCGGGATATATTGTGCACTTTAAGTGTACTTTGATTTTCAGTGTATCTAGCGCTTAAACGGTGCATCCTAGAAGGAAAATAGAAAGAATCTTTCTCGTAAGGATTTTTTTAAAACACATTTTGCTCTAATACAAAATCTAATTTTTGGCGCTTGGACCAGATTTTCGCCTTGAGACAAATATTGGAGAACAAATGGCAATACAGTGGGACGGTTCAAAAGCTATTCATTGATTTTAAGAAAGCATATGATTTTATCAAAAGGAAAAAGTTATACACTATCCATTCCTGATACGATTTGGAATTCCGAAAAAATTGGTTCAACTAGTGAAGATGTGTCTCAGCGACCCCATAAGCAGAGTACGGATAGGTAATAATATGTCAGATAGTTTCAAGATTCACAACGGATTGAAACAAGGCGATGCCTTGTCCCCACTACTGTTTAACTTTGCGTTAAAATGTGCGATTTTAAAAATTAAAGGGGACAGAAAGGGACTATCATTGAATGGTTTGAATCAACTGCTTGTATACACGGATGATCTAGATTTAATAGGGAACGATATAGATGCGCTACAAAGCAACACCGTTTTAGTATAAGAGTGCGATGAGATAGGTCTACAGGTAAACATAGATAAAACAAAATACATGATAACAAGGCGAAACACAGGGAATGAAGGAAATAAAAACATAAGAATTAGGGATGAAGTTATAGAGAAAGTAAACAAATTTAAATACTTGGGAGCATACGTAACAAGCAAAAATGAGGTCACGGAAGAAATAAAAAGTCGCTTAGTATCGGGGAACGCATATTTCTATTCAGTCCAAAAACTTCTAACATCGAGGAAATTGAAATTGAAAATATACAAAATGGTTATTCTGCCGCTAATACTTTATTGTTGCGAAAGTTGGAGTACGACCCTAGCAGATGAACATAAATTACGTGTGTTTGAAAAAATAAGGTTTTGAGAAATATATGCGGGCCGAAGCGGGACGAGATGACCGGAGAATGGAGGAGACTGCATAATGAAGAACTGCATGGACTGTACGATTCACCAGATGTTGTAAAAATAATGAAATCGCGACGGCTAAGGTGGTCAGGCCATGTAGCTCGGATGGGGAAGAAACAAAGGTTATATTCTATCCTGGTTGGAAGGTCGGATGGAAGGGGGACATTGGGAAGACCGAGACGTTGGGAGGACAATATTAGAAGAGATCTTCGAGAAGTAGGTGTTCCTGATGAAAATTGGCTTGATAGTGCCCAGGATATAATTCAATATCGAACGTTTGTTACTGCGGCGATGAACTTGCGAGTTCCATAAGCCATAGAGTTAGTTAGTTTTCCAAGATGGCGGCCAAATCTGTGGTAGTAGAGGGCTCGAAAACTGACACTTTACTGAAGAAAATAAAATTTGTTCCAGCTTTAAACATTTTTCCATCATAGGCCCCTCTAGATTACTCTTGTTGGCTGGCTTATACTATATTTTTAAGACAAAAATTAAAAATAGTAATCTAATCTTCATAACACTTTGATATTTCATGCAAGAATTCTGCTTTGTCAGTCATGTATAATAGCAATGAAAGTTTAATTTATTTCAATGTATTTAATAATATCACGTGAAACAATAATGATCACAAATAAACAATAGATATTGGGAACCAAGATACGAAATGAAATAAAACTGAATTATATTATACACCGTGTAGGTCACTGATTCCTCGCTGTCAGTAATTTCTGATTTATGCCTGTGAATGATTATGGAAACAATGTTATCGTATTTATTGAATTTACATTTTAACACGTCAAAAGTAGAAAATAAAATATGAACTTAAAAAATATAATTACTTATTTTAACCTTGTGAAGGATTTTGGTCTGTACATAAAACTGTCATCTATGTATACGATGAAGTCATTTATAACGTTTCAATGATGTCGAAGAGATATTGCTAGTATATTTACAGATATATTTGAAGATAAGTATTTAAGGTTTTCCGCCAATTTATTGTCAGCCATATAACGCAATGCGTTCCGAGTATCACACTTGTTTTTCTGGCTAAATTCTTAGAAAATTAATGTATTTACTCTTATTATCTATTACGCTGTTAACGATTGCTCAAATAAATAATTCTTTGGAAGTATGCAAGGTTTCCATTTGAAGATCTCAGAAGAAAAGTATTGCAAATGACATTGAATTTTTAAAAAGTGAAGTCATCTTTTATATATGACACGCAATATGTACCACACAAAATATATTTCAGTAGTAGTAGAAGAAGAAGGTTAAGTTTATTCTGTGGTTATTGGAATTGTATTATTCAGACTGGAGATTTCATCAGGGTGGGTTTTACCAATCTTCGCTAAGAATGAAGACTATTCTACCAATATTAACCAAACTGCTCAAGATTTCGTTAGATCAGAGAAACACAATACGCTACGTTTGCTCCTAAAATGTAGGCATACAAGAATGGGAGAAAATGAAGCAAATCCACACTGTTGGACAGTCTAAATAAAACTTGTCATGCCTGCCTTTTTAGCTACAGAAACACCTTAAAATATGCGCTTTAAGTTCTTTAAGTGAAGGGTGATCTCAGGCAGATCAAAACAAGAAAAATATTCCTTTGAAGAAATATCGAAGCATTCATACACACTAAATCAAAATAGTGGAATATTCTTAGAGCGGAAACAGGGACCACTCTTTTTAGAGCGGAATTTTCAATCGAAAAGAGGGGTTTTCAAGGAAACGTTCTAGCTTTGGATAAAAAAATGTGATCTTTCTAGATGAAATTCTGATGCTTTTGGATGTAATTTATTCTTCAAACCTGAAAGATCGGTTTATAATCTTTGTAGAGTGGTTTATTTATCATCATTTTAGAGTGATTCACAATGCATCATGGCTACTATGGTCAAGTTTGTTGTTCGTCATTTGTTACTGAGAAAGCTATGGAAAGACGATGCTATACTATGAAATTTATTGCGTTGCGCTTAGTTCAGAATGACAACAGTAAACCTGAAAACTTTTCCCAGTGACATAAATATACCAGAAGACGTGAGGAGTAAAATATGTACAAGAAATTTTCTTTTAAAAATGGGTGGAGTAAAGCTTCCATAATTTAATCGAACGTTTTGTTTATTTGTTATCAAAGAGACTGAATATCATTGCCTGGTTGGATACTCGTGATGGTATCTTTACTCACACGAGAAGTCGTTTAATTAATGCTCATTTCAACCTACCTTTACTTCGGAAAAAATCCGCGAATCACCTACTTCCCTCAAGGAATCTCGTGCGTACCCTATCGGACAGTTTTGGAATATGTATTTTCAAATAGGACAGGTTTAATCTTTGACGGTACCATGCCTTATCAGCACTACACTTCATGGTGTTAGAAATATGAAGCTGTAAAGTTCATTTCCCCAGCTTTTGACAGACTGTAGCTCCGAAACCATGCACATTTTGAAAATTTGTGAGAGGAACTTTCGTCTAGTTTCGATGGGAGGAATCACCTCCCGAAGTCTGTCGGTGCATCTTGAAAACACGATGTATATAGCGCATTCTGTATTTATAAATATGAAGTGCGAAATTAAAACAGATATAATGAAACAGAAATTATTACGTGAATATATTCAGATAGTAAATTAAGTAAAGATTGAGAACCTCTATTAAACGTATAAAAACTAATTAAATTTCAATTCCTTAATGTTCAAATGAAATTGCACTACACAGTTTATATACGGCACTCCGCCACAAATGAGAACATAGTTGTTTAGAGGAAAGAACTCTTAAGAACTGCACTTTTATTCACGTACATGCAAGATAAGAATGGCATGCGAGGCCAAACTATGTACATAAGATAAACTTTATAAGTTGCCGTACGACAGAAGCAAGGAAAGAGATTAAAAATATCGATTAAATGGCAAATAGAGGATATTCTGCACACAATGTCATCACGATTTCATGGCTGGATCTGCATGAAACTTTGCAAAACTTCCTTGTCTTGAGCAGGAAGTGTCCAAATATCATAGACTAGAACCGATACCAAAAATTTCACCCATATATAGTGGGGTTGGATAAAAAAAGAGGTTTTGCAAATATACATTATTTGAGATATCTTCGCAAAATGTACATACTTCACCAGCTCATACACTATTTCCGATACTATATACAGGAGTTGGACAAAATAATGTAAATCAAAAACCTTGAATGTATCTATAAAAGTTTTCTGCAAACCTTCATCAATTGAACGAGGAAGTATTGCATATTAAGTTCCATACCAAAAATTTGATGTAACTTACAGCGCAGGAGATAAAATACATTATGTAGCAAATATGGACATTCTAACCTTTGAAAAGTTTCTTCTACAGGTCATAGGAGTGATTGATTGTTCAGACAGATGAAATTCTGAAAACTTACCACTTTACCAGCCAGAGCAGTCATCCAGCACATGCAAAAGAGAGATCTAGTCATCAGGAAAAAAAATTCAAGATATAGTGAATATATGTGAGAGAGAGACATCTTCTTACACGACATCTTCTTAGAGAAGTCAGCAGCGAATTGTCTCGAGTATGGATCAATGTCTGCAAAGTCTCTCTCACAGAATCTACAGAGAAAATGGGGACAATATCCATGGCATGATCATGGATGATTAAAGGCTTTTAAAGATCCGACAACGATCGAGGTGAAGCTTAGAACTTTCCAGTTAGCCCTCGCACATGTACTATGAGAAGATGCATGATCCATATTACGTTACAGATAGTTCAAACCTAAAGTCCTCCTTTCACATTTCATATCTAAATAATTGTCTCCACCCCATTCTGCCAGCCAGTGTATTGTCAGGAGTAAAACCTGCCATGCTTGAAAAGCTATTGAAGATCTTACGTTACACCTCAGAATAAAAATAAGATAGGTATTATCATACGAACAGGTTGTCCATATAGACTGAAGGTTTTCTTTCATCTGAATGTCGTGCGTGTCTGCTACCGTACCTAAATTTTCGCTGGATGGTGACGAACTGTCAACATTGGAAAGCAGTCTTGGAAACAAACTATCGAAGATAATAGTGAGTGGCATGGCCGCAACTATAGGGTTTTATTTCGTGTGCGGGTGTGGGACTCATTAGTAAGGAGTCAGTAGAAATAGTTGAGAATCTAAGATTACCCGCAAAAGCATAGGCAGTAAGAGAACAATGGTCTTGAACAAAGGCGTTAGGTAACACCTGCATATCGGAGACCAGGTGTGTTTTTGGTATTGTGTAACATTGACAAAAGGCTACGAGTAATCTATAGAAATGTAGTAGAATGGCTGCTTGACAATGACGAGTGGTAGGAGATAGTTTGAAAGGGAGATGTTAATGCTGGGATGACCTAACAATGAATTTGAAAAGTTGGCAGATTTGTGAGAGCGAAAAAAGGCAATGTATGTAGCTGGAGATATAGAAATGTATTATAATGGCGGTTGACAATGCCGAGTGGAAATGGCTATACTTTGAAAAGGCAAATGTTAATGCTGGGATGAGGTAACAATGAATTTGAAAAGGCCGGAGATTTTTGAGAACGAAAATGCACTGTACGTAGTTGTAGATATAGAAATGACGAATAATGGCGGTTAACAATGACGAATGGAAGGAGATACTTTGAAATGCAAATGTTAATGCTGTGATTACGTAACAATGAATTTGAAAAGGCCTCAGATTTCTGAGAACGAAAAAAGCCAATGTATGCAGCTGTAGATATAGAAATTGAGTACAATGGCGGTTGACATTGACGGATATTGCGACTGGGTGACGATACGTTGAAAGGAAAATGTTAATGCAGGGATGTCTTCGAAGAGTGCATTGCGTAACAATGAATTTGAAAAGGCGCAATATTTCTGAGAAAGAAAAAGTAATGTATGTGGCTGGAGGTGTGGGGAAAAAATTTGGTTTACTTGAAAGTCATTTTGAGAGGAAGTGTTGGCTACATGTTTTGTTAGAGTGCTGGCATCTGCTTTTTTTATTCCATTGATCATGATGTGAGAGAATGAACCGAAAGGTGAGAGGGAGAGAAAGAGAGAGAGAGCTAGAGAGAGAGAAAGGAATAGGGTGTATGTTGGCTGGAGAGTTTCATTCGTTAAGTTGCTTGTGAGCTGTTGTGAGTGAAGATCCAAGTGTGCTAAAGTATTCTGTGGAAGCAATAACTAAAGAAAGGTAAGTGAAAATGAATTAAATAATTAGTTTATGTTTGAATGAAATGTGCTTAATGAATATAGATATTGATTAAAAAAGGGGGCACAGGGGAAAAATGGTTATTGCAAAAGAATAGTAAAACGTGAATTGTGCAGAATAATGTAAAATGGATATATTGTGCTGAATGTGCCCAAGGTAATATGTTGCAATGAATGAATGTAATGTATTGTATTCGTTTAGAAAAAGAATGGAGAAACTAAAAATTGATAGCGAAGATAGGAATGAATGCAAAATTATTTTGCACATTGAAGGTAAGACAAGTGGTTGTTGGATTACCGAGCATACATGACTTTTGAGCAAGAGACGTTTTTTTTAAATAAGCTTTACATGTACAATATTACGCATGTGTGGGTGAGCTGGAGATAGGTTAAAGTTGCCGCTTGCTAAGTAAAAGAACATTTCAGTAGTTTATAATGTACAAATTGTGTACAGGAAAAGACCCGACTTGGAAGCTTGCGTCCAGGGAATGAACACAGAACCATCAAAACGGCATACAGAAGGAATGGTTCTTGTTTTGATATGAATATGTAAATATAGTCGCCACTGAATTACTGTAATGGGTGGGATGTGTCTGTGTGAGCTGGAG
Source organism: Lepisma saccharinum (assembly GCA_022664845.1). NCBI lineage: Eukaryota > Metazoa > Arthropoda > Insecta > Zygentoma > Lepismatidae > Lepisma > Lepisma saccharinum. The sequence goes on along the minus strand of JAGDQP010020331.1, from coordinate 21,152 downwards.
ATAGGTTAAAATAAATGATTTGTTTAATTGATATTGCTGCTTGCTAAGTAAAAGAACATTTCAGTAATTTATAATGTACAAATTGTGTACAGGAAAAGACCCGACGTGTAAGCTTGCGTCCAGGAACCGAACACAGAACTTGAAAGACTGTACAGAAGGAATGTTTCTTGTTTCGATATGAATATGTAAATAAAGTCGGCATTGAATTAGGGCAATGGGGTGGGATGTGTATGTGTGAGCTGGAGATAGGTTAAAATAAATGATTTGTGTAATTGATATTGCCGCTTGCAAAGTAAAATAACGTTTAGTATGCCTGTAATGTACAAATTGTGTACAGGAAAAGCGCTGATAAAGACGACTTGGAAGCTTGCGTCCAGGAACCGAATACAGAACCGTCGAAAGGCCATACAGAAGGAATGTCGAATGATCTGATAGTAATATGTAAACATATTTGGTTCAGGCTGAGATTGAAAAAAGAAAATGATTTGTGTAACATAAAGGAAATTGGTAGTTTTGTGTTTTAAGTAAAATGACGTTTCGCACTGCTGCATAGTATGTGTGTTGTTCGAACACGTAAAAAAGAACCTACCTAGAAGAATGTTTTGAGGAAAAAGACCATGGTACCGATATAGTATGCAACGAATAAATTATGATTTGATATGAATATGTAAATATAAGCTCGTTTAGAAGAGCATAGAAAGCTAGAGAGTAATTACTGGTAAATAAAATGCGTTTATTTAATGTTTGGCTAGAAGAAGAAAAGGGTAAAAAAGGCTAGTTGGAGAAAGAAAGATAGTTAAATTATGAAGGTATAGTGAAATGGAAGCAAAAATAATATACTATAGAAGCAAAAGGACACCTGGGAGAAGTTAAGGGATGCAAGTGACATATTGCAGAAATAAAAGGCGACAAGTGACATACTTTACGAGAGAAGTAAAAAAAATGAGATACTGCAGAAGCAATGGGATGCAGATTACATTGCAGAAGTAAAAGGCGACAAGTGACATACTCCAGAAGGAAAGTGATGCAAGTGACATGTTGCAGAAGCAAAGGGAGCAAGTGACATACTCCAGAAGGAAAGGGATGCAAGTGACATATTGCAGAAGTAAAAGGCAACAAGTGGCATACTCCAGAAGGAAAGGGATGCAAGTGACATATTGCAGAAGCAAAGGGTGAACGGGATAATTTAAGGTATGCAAGTGACATACTGCAGAAGCAAAGGGAGCAAGTGACATACTCGAGAAGAAAAGGGATGCAAGTTACATATTGCAGAAGCAAAGGGAGCACGTAACATACTGCAGAAGTTAAGGATGCTAACGACATATTGCAGAAGCAAAGGATGCAAGTGACATATTGCAGAAGTAAAAGGCAGTAAGTGACATACTCTAGAAGTAAAGGGACACAACTGAAGTTAAGGGATGCAAGTGACATACTGTAGAAGTAAAAGGCAGCAAGTGACATACTCCAGAAGGAAAGGGAAGCAAGTGACATATCGCAGAAGCTAAGGGAAACAAGTAAGAAAAATACGTGTTGTGGTGGAAACTTTAGCACATGGGGCGTACACTGGGAGCAAACCACGGAGTTGAGAGTAAGCATTGAGCGCAATAGCAGTGTATGAATTGATTTTATACATAGGTGTGGTGAAATGTAAAAATAATAATAGTAAACATACTCCAGAAGGGAGGGGGAAGGGGAACATGAGATTGTAGAAGCTAAGGAAAAGAAATGACAGAGGTAAGGTGGATGAATGATATACTGCAGAAGATAAGGGAATCAAGCGATGGAGTTGAGAAGCTAATGAATGTAACCGAGATATTACAGAAGCCGAAAACAGTAGGGTTTTGTGACTGCTAATTAAGATATTGTAGTAAAAATGATGGGTGCAATGTAGAATAAAAAGAAAGTGTACTGAATTATTATTGTTCATGGATGGTAACGAAATATTAATGTTTGTGTTTTTCGCTTTTATTATTACAGATTGGAGAAGCCAATATTGAAGAATAGATAAAGTATTCATAAATCAATTCACGAAAACATCCTGGAATAATAATAATAATAATAATAATAATAATAATAAGAAGAAGAAGAAGAAGAAGAAGAACAGCCTGGAAAATACATTGAATAATAGGAACACCTTGGAAAATCAAGACAAGGTTAGTATTTGTAGAACGGATCATTTTTTTAAAACCACTAGCACATAGAATTATACACAAGCACGTACCTGAATATAAATACACCCAATGCGCGCAGTCTTTACACCTCACCATTTTGCAGTAAACGATAAAGTGGAAGCGTCACACAGCGAGCCGTGTGGAAAATTGTACCGCGCGCGCCATCTGTGGACAGACTGTGGAACCAGGACACGTTATTAGTATTAGCTATATAACTGATACACATCGTGAGGGCTGTGTTACACAAAGAAAGAAAATAATAATAATAATTGATAACTGTAATGAGAAGACTTGATTATGTAATATAATAGCCCTACACGGTACATACGAAATAAACGCGAAGGCTAAGGATGGAAAGTAATACAAGCGTTTGCTTTAATAATAATAATAATATATGAAAGGGGTAGTTGGCAAAGAGTAGGTATTATTGTTATTTAGTGTAGGGGATGGCATGGAAAAATAAAGCTAAATTATGTACATATACATGAAAAGCGAAGGCACTCAAGTAATAAACTTTGAAAGGGGAAGAGAAAAGACCTACAAATTGTAGAGGCTAGGGATCTATACGACATATTGCAGAAACTAAGACATACAATGAACAATGATGGAGAAAATAAAAAGTGAGGTGAATTCAAATTGCACTTCTACACACGTAAAATGAAAATAAGATTAACTACAAGTGTACATGATTGCGAATTAAAAAAACTTGTACAAATCCGTAATGCAGGATTGAATAGGGAAAGTAAGACAGCGTAATGTATTAGTGGAACATGTGTTTTACTACCGGAATACATAAACCTGTATTTGTGAGTATTAGAGAAGGTAATACGGATGTTTTCTAAGTATCGAGTGGTAGTAGTGAGGAAAAAAAGTAAAAAAATGTCACTCCCATTTTTAGTATGTTGTTCCCCATGATGAAAAATGAATATTAAACACCACTTGTAAAACACTTTTTTTCATGAAATTTTGTGCCGTGGTAGTAGTGAGGAAAAAAGTAAAAAAATGTCACTCCCATTTTTTAATATGTTGTTCCCCATGATGAAAAATGAATATTAAACACTACTTGTAAAACACTTTTTTTCATGAAATTTGTCTAAGTATCGTCTGCCAGTTCGAAAAGTAGCACGCTTTAAGTTATATACTATGATACATAGAAAGAAATAATTTAAAGTGGTCATATAAGTACACACATACAGTTAAAATAAAATAATAGGATAGAAAGAAACACTAAAAAGAAATATGATAACATTGTATCCAGTGTTTAATAACTCCAAAGAATAGTTTACAGTAACAACACACGCTATGGTAATGCTGAAATTTAAAAAAAATGTTAAAAGATACTAAAGTTATTCTTTGTTTGTTACAGGTTTACAATAACACGGAATTACCTGGACGCTGTGTACGAATAAAAACTTGATTAGGTAATGTACACGGATGCTAATGTGTTGCATTGTAATAGTATCTTGTTCTAACTTTTTTTAATGCATTGAAACTATTCATTGAAAAACAACAGTCGAGTTTCTGGAATTGCGTTTAAAGTAAAAATAACAGAAAAAGAAAGGTGTGTTTACTTTCCAATAAAGAATTCATGAAGAAGAAGAATCAGATTCGCACTGTAATGCAATACAACCCTTAAGCAGATGTAAACGTAAGGCATACAAGTGAAAAAGTAGGTAGTGGATAAAATACATCATGTTGTTTTCATCTACAGGGATAACATGGTTAGTACAATGTACTAATTTGACACTTGTTTCAGATCCCCCGCTTTGCGCATACCCTCCGCTATCATTATGTCAGCATAGAATGTCAACACAAAAATCAACATGGATCCGTTTGCTGTAAGTGAATCATACATTATGTAACACGTAGATACATATAGTTAACCTGTCATTATCCCTTGAAATATACAAGATTGTAATGAATTTGCTGTTTTTAAAAAATAAGAATAGTTTTTGTTGCAACAAAGGAAAATTATTTTCATTTGAAGAAATAAAAAGGACATTTTGATTACAATAAAAAGTAAAAGTGTAATTCACGCAATCCAACAGATTAGGGTTCATAACTAGAATGAGAAAACAAATATGCAATTGTAAGCAACATGATAATACTAAATTGCAAACGAACTATAGCTAGTAACAGATGGCAAGTAAATTCTTTTAAATAAAATATTGTCAATGAAAAAAGATAACATAAATAGTATATATGGTGACATATACTGTACTAATCCTCATTCCACAGGTAGACGTTGAGGTGAGTAGGCGATACTAAGGATTACTTTCTGTTTGTTTATTACAGAATCTGGAAGCTGATCTGCAAAGCAATATGGTCGATGAGATAATTACATACATTTTGGAAGAGAATGGATGGCAAGAGGAAGGAATGGTATTGGTTGGGGCGTGGAGGCAAATTTGTTATTTACAAATGCAAGGCCAGCGTCCCAGCGACCCCATTGCATATAGACGGTTTATCAATGATATGTTATATTTATTCCCTGAACAGATGTACCATATCATTGATAGCTGCTACTCACTTGTCGACCTTTGTGATTTATTTAGTATAAACCCGTATGCGTGTGAACGAGAAATGCAGCTGATGATGAAAAATGCAGCCAAGTTCGTTTTTATGGTCATGGGATATCAGATCGTTTGGATCGAGATGTAGTGTTTCGTCTGTTAGGGGAAAGTCGCGCACGACGCTTTTATAATCAAATGCAAGTTTCACCCCAAGTGCGTGGTACTCCACAAATGAACGCTACATTGAAAGCCATATTCGGCGGGAATGAACAGAGTGGTGTACACCGCATGGAAAACGATCGGGAGTTTACATTGCCTCTAGGTAGTCCTACTTCAGCGGAGGACCTGGAGGCAAATGTAAACATACAACCGTTCACATTAGATGACTCAACCATCATGGTCGAAACCAATTGTAATGTATTGCCGGAATGCTGAATGCCTGCGGGTAGTCCAATTGTAGCGGAGGATATGGAGGCAAATGTAATTTTACATTGTTTTACACCTGAGCAGGAAGGGCAGGAGGATCCTGTGGAACTTATGACCAATAACATCGGTGGTAATCACGAGGCGTATTTCAGTGCTAAGGAATACGATCGCATAAACAAACAAAAAGTACAACCAGGATGCTCTAAGTATAATCGCGATGCAGTAACACAGTGTGCTAGTCCGGCGACACAGGAGTTAGTTAATAGTATCGTGGACGCTCCTGTTACGACCGCAGATAAGGGAGAACTCCATTATTATATTATGGTAGAGTATTATGGTAGAGTTAGAAAATAGAGTATTAGGTGAGTCGCAATGGGAAACGTGGGTACCCCTAATAATCAGTATGGTGGTGCTGGAAATCAAAATGTTCCACTATTTAATATCGTGTCCCGTAGGGGTCGGGAGTTTGCAAATTTTGGAATTGAAGGAAGAGAAATCGTATTAGCCCCTCAGGAAATAGCACTGGTGAATCCTGAACAGTACGTGTCAGATCTTTTTGCCTTTGCAGTGGCGAACATAATTCCTGATGTACCTGCAGGGGCGTACCTTGGTCTTACAATTGAAAGTTCGAGGTCGGAACTTAGTAGACCGATGTACGTACCCAGGAGGAAGAGGAATGAAATGACACAGGATGTAATTTTACGCTCAATTCAAAACGTGATAAATTCGAATCAAAATTTTTTATTAGGACAAGTGAGCATAAAATTTCATTTTGTTGACTTACGTCTTAGTATGGGCAGAACGAAAAGACAACGAACACAGGAAAAACTGCTGAACTATGTGGACTTTTTCCAAAAACATTCGATTAAACCGAAAAACGATATCTACTGTCTTCCGCGAAGCCTGGTTCTTGGGATGACCCAAAACCAAGTTCGAAAGGAAAAAAGTATAACAAAGCATGGGAAATAAAATATAATGCACCATTATGGCTTCGTAAAGCCAAGGCATTGAGTGATGCAGCTGGTATCGATATCGAGAATTTAGGAGGATGTACGTTGGACGAGGTCCACAAATTTCAGCACTGCATAGGACCTGAGTACAGAATTGTCATATATGAACGTCATTAACGAACAAGACAAGCACGTATTATTTATGAGGGACCTTACGCACCCACACAACTGTTTCTACAATATGACGATAAACATTATTCAGTTATTCCATTTAATACTTCTTACCTAAGGGTGAATGGATATTGTTACGACTGTCTTGAGTCATATGCTAACCAACAAGACCACCAGTGTGAATACAAGTGTGCATGGTGTGAAAGGAAACATACCATAGATGATACAGATAAATTACGATTTCAATGTGGATCATGAAAACGAATTTTTCCAACCCAGAAATGCTACAAGAACCATATTACTATATCGAAACGGGGCAAGTCGGTATGTTATAATGTAAGCCAATGCGGGCATGTGGTGCTATTACAGATAAAAGAAAAAGAAAACAGGTACACCAGTGTGGAGAAAGATTTTGTAAACAGTGTCTCGATTACGTCATGCCAGAGCATAAATGCTATGTACAAAAACTACATCAAGGTCCTGTACGGAATTACCTGTATATAGTGTTTGATGTAGTAACAATGATTACAAAGCCTTATGCGAAAGGGGAACAAGAACATGTTGTAAACTTAGTTTGCGTCTCTCATAGATGTAATAAATGTAAAAAGGAAAGGCCATCTCAGTTTTGTTGTGTAAACTGTGGAGATGGTGAAAATAACGGCGTACGGGACTTTACGTTTAAAACTATGACAGAATTTATGACACATGTATTAGTAAAGCGACCCCAGTTTGAAAAGATAATAGTGTTATCACACAATGGAAGTCATTATGATACAATTTTTGCCGCCAAAACATTGCTAGAAGAACAGAAGCTAAGTAATGAACTGAATATTATTGCCCAAGGCAATAAAATTATCGAACTAAACCTGAAAAACAGAATTATATTCAGAGATACTTATCTTTATATGGGCGTAAAGTTGGCGAAGCTTCCAAAGACTCTGGGACTGGACACAACCTTAAAGAAAGATGACTTTCCATACCTGTTTAAAACCGAAGAGAATCAGGATTATAATGATCTTATGCCTGCATTCGACTATTTTGATCCTGAATCCCGAGGTGTGGATGAGTATAAGACATTGAAGGCATGGCATGATGAATGTGTTCAGAAGAAAATAAATTTTAATTTACAGGAAGAACTACTGGCCTACTGCAGACGTGATGTGGAAGTTCTTACAAATACCGTTCTAACATTCTCCGATATCATTGAAGAACGTACAAACGGTATACTCTGTTTTGTCAAGTCGTCTACCATTGCAAGTGTTGCAATACGAGTATTCCGCAATTTATATGTTCCAGAGGAGACGATTAACATCATTCAGCCGCTTGGATATGAACACCAGAATCGTCAAAGTACGAAAGCCCTACAGTGGATGACGTACATGGCAGACCAACGTGCTAGTCATATTAAACACTGGGCGAACGGTGGCGAAGTATATTTTGGACAATATAAAGTGGATGGGTATACAGAAAGTACGCAAACGGCCTATGAGTTCCACGGATGTTATTGGTATGGACATACGTGCTATTCTGAGCGCAGGGGAGAAAGTATTGATGGTGGTGTAACGATGGAACAAAGGTTTGAACGTACGCAAGCTAAACGAATGTACCTTCAATCTATACCAAACCTGGAACTTGTGGAAATGTGAGAATACGAGTGGGTTGGTAAAGTGAAAGGAGATAAAACACTACAAAACTTTATTAAAGGGAAATGTAGTAATCTTCGTGGAGGTCTAATCCCCAAAGAAGCATTCAAGGGTGGGCAAACCGAATGTTTCAGATCACTGTACAATTGTACAAACGATGAAACCATTGACGTTACGTCCGTGTATCCATGGGTGGTGGCGCGTAAGCCACTTCCAACAGGCACACCCACAATCAGAAAAAACTACGTTCCCAATAATATATTAAACGTCAATGGTTTGGTAGATTGCACCATTTTAGCCCCAACAGACCTTAAACTGCCCTTACTTCCATATGCGTGTAATGGACGACTCATGTTTGGGTTGTGTCGTACCTGTATGGAACAGCAAAACATAAACGACTGCAACCACACAGACGAAGAACGCATGATGAGGGCTGTATTTTGCACTCCTGAACTGCACAAGGCAGTAGACACGTTGGGGTACATTATTAAGGAGTATCACGAAATATGGGAATTTGACATGCAGGAGGGTCTGTTTCAAAATTACGTGAACTCCTTTTTAGAAATGAAGCAGTAGGCCAGTGGCTTCCCTGCAGGTTGTACAACGGAAGAGGACAAACAGAACTATATCCACGATTATGAACAACATAAAAACATCAAACTAAAGTACCATAACATTGAGCGAAATGAAGGATTAAGATACATTTCGAAGATTTTTCTAAATTCCTTATTTGGGAAGTGGGGACAACGTACCGACTTACCCCAAACAAAAGTTATCAGTGACGTCCGAGAATTTTTGAAATTAATACTAAATCCGCAGTATGAAGTTTCCTAAGTTATCACCATTGGCGATAAAAATTTAATCGTTACGTACAAGGACACAGAAAATGCTAATACACCACTTCCCTTTTCCAATTGTACCATATCTGGGTTTATATCATCGTGGGCAAGATTACGGCTTTACGAATTAATTGAAACCGAAGGATATGACAGAGTATTGTACGTTGACACAGACTCGATTATGTTTATCCAAAATAAAAATGAACCTTTGCTTTCTACAGGTAACTTCTTAGGGAAATTAACAGATGAAATACCTAATGGATGGGAAATGGTAACATTCATTGGTCTGGGTCCCAAAAATTATGCTTATCGCATACGTGAAATAAGTACTGGGGATGTGAGGGAAATTGTCAAAATTAGATGAATCACGCTAAATAATCGAACAAAAAAGGAAATTGATTTTAATCACTTTTACTATTTGGTAACAGAAAAAACGGAACGTAAAGTTATCTTTTCGCCTAACAATAGATGTAGAAAGCCAGGATACGTCATTGTTTCTCGACCACAGACGAAAACACACCCAGTGACGCAAAGCAAAAGACGACGAATCATAACTGATGTGACAATCACCGACTATATGACCTTACCCTATGGGTATCACGGTACGTAAATCCATCATCTGCCGTACTCCTGCTCGAAATGATATAAATATGGAAAATTGGTATACATGACCACAGTTGAAATCAAAATGCTACCGATACAACACCCAGCAACAATTCTTCTCTCGGGTCCATCCCGCGCAGAAAAAGAACATATTTTGTTAACAAACTGCTAACATATAAAGATCAAGATGTTTAGCGTTAAATGTAATGAAATCGTTTGGTGCTATGGGGCAACAGTCCCGAACCGTAGTGTTAAGTTTATTAAGTTTTATCACGGTATTCCAGATATGGTAACTTTTAAAATCCAATCGAACTCATTATTAATTTTAGATGATCTAATGAGTCAAACCAATGACAACGTTGCCAAACTGTTTACAAAATATGCGCATCATAAAAGTCTGTCTGTAATATTTACTGTGAAAAACTTATTTCCCAAAGGGAAGCAGGTACGTGATATTTCTTTAAATGCACATTATATTATCGTGTTTAAGAATCCACGTGACAAATTGAGTATCTTGCAAGGCAAATTATGCCACGTCATATTAAGGGTGTTATAGAAGTTTTTGAAAAAGCTACGGAAAAACCGCATAGTTACCTAATGTTTGATTTAACTCAACAGACACCTGATGCATTACGGATACGTACAAACATATTTCCAAATGAAACCATGCATGTGTACGCGCATGTAAAAGACATGCACGCTGAGTTGACATCAAGATGTCGAGCCTGAAACAGTACCGAAATGAGCTCCGTGCAATTTGTAAATGTAAGAGTAAACACCGTAAAAAGATTTTGCAAAAAGCACCTGGTGGACTAATTCGTACCATTGCACAAGTGGCAAAAGATACAATAAATGGTAACATTCACCTATCGCCGCGTCAGAAGCAAAGATTACGCCGACATAAGAAGACGCTACGTGCGTTGTCTGTTGCACGTTCTAGTATAAATCATAGACGAAGATTATTATTGCAAAAGGGTGGTGCAGTTTTGCCTTTACTTTTAGCACCTATATTAAGCGCCGTTGCAGGAAGTTTATTTAATCGATAATATGACTACATCACAATTTGAAAGAATGATTCTGGTTCCTGAGCAGACGACAGCGCAATTGGTATCATCAGTAAAATCCACGGAATAGCATCAAGCACGACTAGATGAGGAAATGCAAGGAATATTACAACGTAATGATCTTACATCGCACGAAAAATTGAAAATGTACCAGCGGGCTTTGCACCGATACTTGGATCATACTCCACAACCACATAAACCCATCGCATTACCTCTTGTATAAACGAGCACAACGGTCGAGGGTCCAACTTCCAATCCGTTATTTCAATTGATTTTAGATTCTGTTCCGAAAACACTAAGTCGAAAAACAGGAGTATTAATAAACCTTTTACATGCATCCAAACGAATCAGTTGGAATCTAACAGGCGTAGTAACCATTGATAATACCATCGTTCCAGGGTCCAACATTATCGATCTTGTCAATGAGGTGGTAAGGAAACGTTCACCGCGAAATCCAATTGGTATTCAGACATTTAAACAATTACTACAAGAAATTAATATTCCAAAAGAGTTGATTAATTTTCAGTTTGGGGGAGGTGCACGTGTGGTAAAAGGTATCATCAAACGCAAGGTAAAAAAGCGTAGCATCAAAAAAACAAGAAAACGCGTTATAAACAAATTTCGATTTTATAAGTTGTATGCATGTCTTTATCAAAAGTGTATTATACCTATAAAGATCCAGTATCTTTAGGAAGCATTACAAAACTCAAACGTAAAACCGGGAAACCAAGTGTTAATATTAAAAAATGGTTAGCTTCACAGGATGCATATACGCTACATGCATCAGTTCGTAAAAACTTTCCACGGAAACAGTATTACGTAAGTGCGCCCAACGAACTACTGCAAATGGACTTAGCAGATATGCAAAATGTTGTAAAATATAATGACGGGTACAGCTACATTTTATGTTCCATTGATGTGTTTTCACGGTATGCAACGTGTATTCCTGTTAAAACCAAAACGGGGCCGGTTGTAGCAGAGGCCATTACATCCATTTTACAAACACTAAAAGTACCTTTAATACACTGTCAAACGGATTTAGGGACAGAATTTATAACAAGCACGTCAAAGGTGTATTTCAAAAGTATTGCGTAAATCATTATAGTGTACATTCGGAAATGAAAGCTGCACTTGTCGAACGAATTATCCGTACGTTGAAGGAAAAAATTTGCAAGTACTTTACAGCAGAAAATACGTACCGGTACATTGACGTATTGTCCGATCTCGTACATAGTTATAATCACACAACACATTCCACAATTAAAATGGCACCTGTTGAGATTAATGATTCCAATGTGAATCAAGTGTGGAAAACACTCTATGGTAACAAACCAAGACACAAAACTATATGTAAACTGCATTCGGGTGAGTATGTTCGTGTAAGTAAATATAAGCATAAACTGGAAAAGGGATACCTGCCGAAATGGTCACGTGAAATCTTTCTTGTTGACAAATGCATTAAAAGTTCCCCTGTTACGTACAAACTCAATGAGTGGAATGGCGATCCCATCAAGGGAATATTTTATAGTCAAGAATTGCAAAAGGTTCATGTGGGTAAAAGGAACACGTACCTCATTGAGAAAGTGTTGAAACGACAAAAAGGATGGGTCTATGTAAACTGACTAGGTTATCCCTCAAGTATGAATAGTTGGGTGTGTCAACAATCCGGTCAGTCTTCATCATGTCATCCATGCAAGCTGGTGAATTTTATGTGACATTACCATCAAACGCAAGTCCACATGTATTTGCTAATACCACCGCATATTATACAACCAAGCTCCTACAACCACTTTATCTGACCGGAAATTGGGTGGTAGGTTTAACAGCAGTAACTATTCCGTGGAGTTTTTATAATCTTCAGCGGGAGGAAGAAATTATTATTCACACCGACGGGAAAACGAGAACAAAATATAATATTAAATTTCCACCTGGGTATTACGACTCCGTAGATACCTTATTGCAAAGTATTCCCGAATATCTCGGCGCACAACAACAAGCACGGGACTTAAAGGTGGCAAAAGAAAAGGCGGAGGTAGATGAACATTTACGATTAACACTCGTCGAGTTATTTAGTCACTGTTCTCAATAAGCAATTGGAAGCTGAACTTGCTGGTGACGATCCGCTTATACCTGATATAGACGATGAAGATAATGATGCAACAGGCATTGATGATCCTCGTATGTTGTATTACGATCACACCCGCAATTATGTATTTATTAAACATCGCCGGTATCGTAAACGTCAATATGTGATTGGCATGACACCGGGATTACAAAATTTACTTGAATTCAGTAATGATCCAAACAAAGAAAATCATAGCATTCAGTAGTATCCACACAGTCGACGTCGTCAACCAATGATAGTGACAATTGGCGTACCATATCCATGTAATTTAGATTATAGCATCCCTTCGGAAATTAATGTTTGTCTTGATGTGGTTAAAACCCAACCTAATATGGGACAACTACTTCGTAAAATAAGTGTGCACAAGTACCAATATGGTCACATTCAATCGTTTATGTTTGATCGACCGCACTATGATAAAGTGGAAAAGCCATATTTCGATACATTACATGTAGACTTAAAAGATGAACGTGGTCAAAAATTGCCATTTCAATTTTGAACTTCAAGCATTACACTACACTTTAAACGGAAAGCATCATGATTTCAGACAGTAGTGATGATAGTTTTTACATTACGCTAAGTTCAAATGCCAGTACACATACGTATATGCATAATACGCCTACTCATTTTCGTAATATTTTGAATAACCGAATTCATTTGAATGATGCGAGGTGGGTGGTTGGACTTAGTGAAATACATATTCCACTCACATGTGACAATGTTCGCGATGGGGAAAATATTTTTTGGTTTGATTTAACGGATGGAAAGAAAATAAAACATCGCATTACGTCGGGGTATTATGCAACCATCCAGCAATTATTAGATGAATTAAACAAAATAACACCCTGGATACAATTTACATATTCCAATACAGTACGTATAACAACTACAGATAATATTCAAGCAATACGGCTATCACCCGTGCTGGCATTGCAATTAGGATTTGAACCCAACATCAACATTTTAAAACTTGGTACTGTACAAAAACAACCCTCTCTTAGTATTGGCTACTCACAACAAGTATTTGTGTATACCGATCTTATTCAACCTCAATATGTAGGTGATACAAAAGCACCGTACTTCGAATTGTAGCCATGAGCGATACCAATCATGGAAAAGTGCAAACCATTACATTTCAAAACGTTCATTACTTTCCATTATCAAAATTAAGTTTTGATACCATTGAAATTCTACTAAAGGACCATGCAGGAAGTAATTTGTCATTTGCATCCGGCTCATTGACGGTGACACTTCACTTTAAGCGTCTCCCATAATGAAAATAGCAGGACACCGTGGACGTGGAATTCCCTATTTTGCAGGACCCGTGTACCAACGGGGACACGGAATCGGAAGTTTATTTAGAGGACTTTTCCGATTTGCAATGCCATTCATTAAACAAGGTGCAAAAGCCATTGGCCGGCAGGCATTACAGACAGGAATTCAAGTTGCAGGGGATATGTTGGAAAATAAACCTGTAAAAGAATCCATTAAAGCACGCGTACGTGAAGCGGGATCGACTTTAAAATCAAAAGCTGTAAATAAAGTAGGTCAGTTGCTTACCGGTAGTGGTAGAAGACGCGCACGCAAACGAAGAGCTCCTGGACGTGTTGGACCACCAGTAAAGCGACGTAAACGTACAAGTAAAAGGTCAAGAGATATCTTTAGCTAACATGTCGTTCCTTACACCAGGCAGTAAAGAGTGCTGTACCAATGAACTGGATTTGGTATCCGTACCCATGACACAAACAACTATTGAATCATCACGTATGGTCGAATATCGACCTATTTCTACACTGACATCGGAAGGACCGATTGAATTTGTTATTCCTGGAGATACGGCCGAGTATATTCATCCTGCGTTCCTGTATCTCTACGTAAAATGTAAAGTCACTCGAGCAAATGGTGATAATTTACAAGTTTCCGCTGCAGGACCTCCACCCGTGGAGGCAGATATTGTTGGACCCGTAAATAATTTTTTACATTCCCTATTTGGACAGGTCGACGTTTATTTAAATGATAAGGTTATCTCGTCTTCTAACGGAACCTATCCCTATCGCTCCTATTTTGAATCAGCTCTTAATTACTCGGAGGATGCTAGTAATACACATTTAAAAACAGGTTTATGGTATAAGGATACGGCGGTACAATTCAATACGCTAGGTGATGCAAATGTTGGATTTCAAAAACTCAGCGCCATGGTTGCTGGAAGTTCTCTCATTGAAATGTTTGGTCGTCTTTTTAGTGATATTACAACTGTGGATCGTATCCTTCCAAATAAGGTTACTATGCGCGTCAAACTAACGTAGCAAAGATGCATTCTGTCTTATGGCAGCACAAGCGGCTACTTTTAAAGTTGAATTGCAGGAAGTCATACTGTGTGCACGACGTGTGGATATATCCGCTGATGTAGCCCTACAGTTAAACCGATATATGCTTCAAAATACTGCAAAACTACCAATGACACGTGTAGAAACACGTGTACATACCATACCACAAAATGTGTCATCGTACCATTTTAATAATATATTCTTAGGAAGTGTCCCTAAAGGTCTTGTTATTGGATTCGTTTCAAATACGGCATTCAATGGACAATACAATGTAAATCCTTTTCAGTTCCAACATTTTAATCTTAACCAATTGCAAGTACAAGTGGGTTCAAAATTTTATCCTCCCACTCCTCTTACACCCGATTTTGCAAACAACCTGTTTATACCAAGTTATCATACATTGATTTCCGGTACCGGCATATTCCATCAAAATGCTGGTCATACCATTTCACCAGAAGAGTATCCCCATGGTTATACACTATATGCATTTATTTTATCGCCCGCCAATATGTTGTACGACTCTACGTGGGATGTCATTAAGGATTCACCTGTTAATATTAAAATGGGGTTCAGTGAACGTCTTCCACAATCCATTACCTGTGTGGTCTATGCACAATTCGATTCCCTGATCCAAATTGAAAAGGATCGAAATATCTACAGTGATAATACCATATAATTTGATGTCTGCAAGGGTATATAAGGGCGGGTAATCGTGTACTTGTGTTAGTACAGTACCATCATCATCATGAGGGCGATTATTCACTTTTCCGCATTTGATCAAACGGGTCAAGATGACTTTATTGTTAAGGAATTAGCTATTGTTAATCCTGATTCACGTACACTTCAATCGTGGATATTTAAACCACCATTTGACATCTCTGAACTTCCCTTAACTATCCAGCTTGATAATGACTATTTATCGTCACATATTTTTGGTTTAGAATGGTCCGAAGGGGATGTAGCATATAATGATATGCAGCGAGTCCTGGTCGCATATACGAAAAACATCGACGTACTATTTACTCATGGACATCGATGCCAGCAATTACAGGAACGTCTTCTAGGTCGAACAATAGTAAATCTTGAAGATTTACACTGTCCAAAATCATCACATCTATTATTCCCAGCAATCCCTTGTGCTCATCCACATCAATTTCATACATTTCGATGTGCATTATATGAAGCTCAGTGTTACAGTAAATATATATGTTATTACGATCTTGCACGCTATGTATCCCTTAAACCTCCATGTGTATATAACCCCACCCCTATTACCCCAGCTCCCAGTGATGATTATGGTGCATCCGAGTGACTATGTGGACTGATCAGTTGTTACGTGTAGTAATACATGATTGTAAAACTGCATCCATCTTAACAGGTATATATGCGATTAATACCTTACCTGCAATAGTGAAAGCACCAGCAGCTTTAATTGTAAATCTCAGTCCTTCGTATCAGAGAGGAACACATTCGGTATGTTTATTTATAAATCGAAATCGTCGAGGTTTCTATTTCGATAGTCTTGGCCATAGTCCACCAAAGGCCATTCTTTACTTTCTACGACGGAATTGTACTATATATCATGTAAATACCATCAAGTATCAGGCTGATGATTCTGTTTTGTGTGGTTTATTTTGTAGTGCCTATTTGTATTTCAAAGTACGTAATGTAAATATTTTATCCACATTTTCAACCACAAATCATAAGCGGAATGATCAGCTTATACTTGCATATGTCAAAAAAATCTTCCAACAAAGAAAATGTAAATATATGTAAGATTTTTTCTGTAAATATATATGTAAGATTTTTTTGTCTGTAACTATATGTATTTTTTTTGTCTTTGTAAATATATATGTAAGTTTTTTCTGTAAACACATATGTAAGATTTTTTCTCTGTAACTATATATATGTAATTTTTTGTCTCTAACTATATGTAAGTTTTTTCAGTAAACACATATGTAAGATTTTTTTCTCTGTAACTATATATATGTAATTTTTTGTCTCTAACTATATGTAAGTTTTTTCTGTAAACACATATGTAAGATGTTTTCCCTGTAACTATATATATGTAATTGTTTTGTCTCTAACTATATGTAACAGTAAAGTAGATAATCTGTAATCAACAACTTTTACCTCTTTAATTTATTTGGGTTTCATTTCATGAAATCATAAACACCATGTTCTGGGTAGTATAGGTTTAATATACATTATCATGTTACAATTGTATTGTGGATATGCCATCCACTACCTTTGCGGTTTGGACTTTAATCCAATATTGCAACTGTATGCAATTACGAAGTGCACATGCATACGCTTGCACTGGTTGATGATACGTACACTTTGATATATCCACTTTGAAATTTAATGTGTGCAAGGCAGGACATCCTTGATCTTCAACGTTCACAATATTATCCAACTGAAATACTTTACGCAACAACATAATCTTTTCATGACCCTTACAATAAAATATGGATCCCCTTTCACATAGTAGAAACACAATTTGACGAATGTGGGATACGCTATATCCATTGGACGTATTCCATTCTAACCCGTGTAAATTATATGTTAGCCAATGAACTTGACGCTCATATCCAGCTGGTAAATCCGAACTTTTACATGGTAATTTCATCAAACAATGTAATAACAACGTTGCATCGCATGCAACTAGACAAAATTCACGAATAATGTATTCGTGCGATGATATCTTGAAACCTTGAACATCAATAATGTACTGCCTTGCACACAATAAGCGTGAACCAATAGAGTTCTGCTGTTCAAGAATAATAGGTATAACTTGCGCAATACACTCAGGGTCTTTAATAAACTGACAACAAACTTTATAAAAAGTGGTTTTCGAAATATGACCATGACCCTGTTCTATAGAACGGTCAAAATAGTCTTGGACAAGTTCTTGATCATTCATATGACTTTTCACATGTTGTGCAATCACTGTCCCGGTATTCCACACGTACATACAATTATGAACTTTACGCAAATTACACTCTGTACATAAGATAGGATTCACTTGTAAATAATCACGTACTGTTTCCAATATGCATTTGTCCGAAATATATTCACCTTCACAACTACTACACTCTGTCATTACATACACCGTCCAGTAAATACACAGTTCCACTATATAAATGCTTGTTCCATTACATACACCGTCCACTAAATACACAGTTTCATTACACTACACGTCGAGTCTTAGCAACGAAAGGAAGCATTGCGATCCTTTTCTCCAAATAAATCCTGTAACTCGTACATTCTGGTTTTCAACATGCGCTGAAGTCCCCATTCAAACTTTTCCTTTAATGCAGATGCGTCAGGGTGGGTTTCCAAATACACATTAAACAATGCGTCCACAGTCTCTGAATCTCGTAACACTAATTTCGTGCGATCTGCAAATATTGCAAACACTTCTTCGGGTGACGCATCAGGATATAAGTAGTCGCCTCGAAATCCCATACACACATGATCACGCTGACTAGGCTGATTCGTATAACAACCTATGCATAACAAAGAGCATTTAGCGTCCCAATTCTCAATTGATGACCAAATACATTGTTCGTCCACCCAGCGTGATGTACACTTACACCCTGATGATAATGTTGCTGATTTCACTTCAGATTCACATGCGACTGACTTTGATACAGTTGACGATGCCATGGTTAGATAATAAGTAACCTAACAAGTACAGCAACATTTAAACATATCTTCTAATGAACACGCCCATTAACCAATCCGGGTGTGCCATATACACCAATAGTACGTCACTCCGTTTCTCGTTCTCCTGTTTTCAACGTCACACTCCCACCACTCTCATTCCCTCCAGCTCGCCACCTGGTAAGCTAGGGCTATTCTTACGCTAACAAAAGCCTCGCACAATACAGACAGGTGGTACCGCGCACACAAAAGAAGCACTGGTGCAGGTGTTCCACAACGCCTTTGTTCAAGCCCATTGTTCCCCATTGTTCTCTTACTGCCTATGCTTCGCGTGTAATCTTAGATTCTCAACTATTTCTACTGGAGTCTCATGTATCTACCAAAATATGGTAATTATAAATCAAAGGTGGATGAAAATAGCAAGACGTTCTACTCGTGTGACAAAGAAATATATTTTCAGAGCATTTTAAATTATTTATTTTCACAAACCACTCTGATCTTGTATCAACAGAATATATTTTCAAATGCAGGAGGTAGTACTCCTCTTCGTTACTTGCAGGTTGATTTTCTCTGTGTATCTGTCTGTCTGCAAATCGTGGTTTTTGACAAAGGAACATTTAGCTCTTCACATACTAACTTCATTTTCAAAAAGTAAGACTTCAAACTGTTTTCTGCGTTGTCTCTATTCTTTGAAAGAAGGCTTGTGATATTACTAACCAATGTGACTGCTCCCAACAACTCCAAAGTAGGTGACCGTAATTCTCGGGATAGTGGTAAGAGAATAGAGGCTATTTCACTCCACATAACAACAGCAGAGACAAAGTTGCATTTTGTTAGCGCACTGAGATATGCTGATACCATGCTGCTTAAGTCCTCATTTCGTTTTGTTAATTCTTCTAAACTCTTTACTACTGATGCAAGGAGCTGAAAAAATGTGCAAATCCCATTGTGTTTTTCAACTCCAAGAGAGTATTTCCTTGTTTCAATCTGTTTCATCTCTCACATAGCGTTTCAAAACTGCTAACCTCATGGTTGAAGCAGAAAAGAAAGTTGTAACGTTATTCACAATGCCAAGAGCATTTCGAATACTGTTGAGGTTACAAGCGTGGACCACAGATAAGTTAAACACATGACTTGAACATGGAACATTCACAGCAATAGGGCAAATAAGCTTTATTTCTGCTTGAACAACGTCAAAGCGACCACTCATCACACTACACCCATCGTATCCTTGTCCTCTCATATACGCCACATCCAGTCCATGATCCGTAAGAGTTTGAATGATGGTGTTAGCAAGACCCTTTCCTGTATGGTCAGTAACGTCGACGAAAGTTAAGAACTTTTCATGCAGGATGCAATATTTGACATATCGGAGGCAGATAATAAAATGATCCTTCTTTGCTAAATCAACAGTTTCGTCGACAAGCACAATGAAATATTTTGCTTTCTGCACTTTTTAAATAACTGATTTATCAATGAAATTGCCACATTCCTCGATGATTTCGTTTTGAAGCTTCCAGCTGGTGTACTTTGCATTGTCCGAAGCAGAATCCAGATGATTTCAGAGAACATCATCTCCTGCATCCAAACGAAATCGTAATAGGGCTGTTCGTTACCATCATTGTGAAGTGGCTGCTCAGTATAGTTAATGGTCCACAATCGTTTGATCCTCGTAGATGCTCATTCTTGAATATAGTTATTGAATATAATGTTCATTCTTGACGCCCACACAATATAACGATCTTCACTAAATATAATCTTCACGATTAAAAGCAAGAGCTATATTATATTTTATATTTTTGTTTTGATTTTTGGAGGGAGTCCGGGCCCGGTGGCCCTATGTCTAGTTGCGGCCCTGGTGAGTGATAGGGGAGAAACAGGTGTCGTGTAGATATATTTATCTGATTTGAGGCTCGTATATGGCCTATTTTGGGATTTTGAAAATTCCGGTTGCCAAAAAAATATAAAGGTTAACCCACATAGCACATAATGTATAATAGATATCTGAAGAAGGTATAGAGAGCCAGATAACGTTTAAGGTCTAAATTTCATAACTATTATACGTCTAATAGACATTCACGTTTGATTTTGTAGCTTCCAGCAGTTTTGGTCTATTCATTGATATCCATTATACGTCTATTAGATATACGTATGTTTCATACGCTACACGTTTGTCTTTTGTTCATTCAAGGCTTAGCGGAAGGCGCTTGTTCTTTGTTTAGTGACTCAGCATCAGCGAACGGTTTTGCAGCAGTTGCCTGCTAGTGGGAAGTTGTGTGATGAAATATTTTTGATATGTCACAGTATTTGCTAGAAAAGCGGTCAAAATAAAAGAATAATCTCCAGAAAAAAATCATTAATCAGTTGAGTGATTATAATGTTATTTCTCTATGTTTTAACAGTATGTGTTTATGTTTTCGCCAACCTGGAGGAAAATATAATAGTAACCAAACCTAAAATAATTGAGTAGGAAACAGAACCTATGTAATTAAGAGATGCACTCTCATTACGGTATATTTCGGCAGCGAAACACCCTTATACATTATGTATACTGCGTGTGATATTGCATGCATTATAATATCTCTCACATTAAATATATATACCTGAAAATCAATCGGGAAGGGTGTGGAGAACTGGTCCATCCAATGGTGTTA
>JAGDQP010020330.1:0-32472 GCA_022664845.1 Lepisma saccharinum | reverse complement strand
AATGGATGCAGTAATTTTTTTTCGGTCTCGTGTTTAAAAATGAAAATCAGACATGTCGGTCAGTGCATTCTGCGTGTAATACGTTTCACACACATTCAATCATAGACACCCAAGCTGAGAAACGGATTCACAATCGCCTTACACGTACACAGTTCAGACAATGTCAAACTAAGGTTGCAATATCTTTCACCTAGACCTGTTTCAAGCCATCCTGTGCGAATGTTGCCAGTTCCGAGACCGTTTTCCGCCAACTCTAGGTATCGAGGTTGTATGCAGCAAAATTACAGATTTGGTCAAGGGTACAGTCCACAAACAAATACGCGAATTCCAACACCGCGTTATACTAGAGCAAATAAAAATATAAGATTTGTCAAACAAAATTCTAATGGCCCGAAGACAATGGCATCACAAAAACCGAAGTCAGAAATAGCTTCAGACTCAAATAGTGAGAATTGGGATTTATATTTTCTCATTAAAACATGACAATGACAAATGTAATACACCCGATTTAACTACATTTTTCTCTCAAAATGTTACTTTAAATCCATGCTAATACGTCAGAATATTTCCAGTGCTGTTTTACCTTGATAAGGATAGATTTCAGAATAAGTAACTTTGTATAAGATGCATTCAACAAATTAATATTTGCACTTCTTTCGCACAAAAGTCAGATTTTCGTTATTTTTTTGTCTTAAAACCACATTTTCAGAAAACCACCAGTTTCTCCGTAAATTTTAATTTAAAGCCGTATCAATTCAATATGTATTTAGAAGTTCTGTATTTTTCTTCCCCGTTTGTGACGAAAATTTTAATTAAAATATGGTATGGTTTGTTCTTCGAAAAGTCATGTGGGTCAAATTTTTTTTAACGTTTGTGTACCTAATTGGAAGATTCCAACATATTTCGTGATATCGACCGGTAACTAAATTGCAGGTTCACCGTCTGCGGAGTAGCGCATGAGTTACCTGTTAGATTACCAATCTCACTAATTAAGAGGATTTCTAATTAACTATGCGCATATTCAATTCCCCAAATTAGGTTCAAATTCAAATTTAGTAATTTTGATTAGGATTTTTTATATCTGTTTTGTAAATAATAATGTTTTGTTTTACCAAGTTTCTTGGCACAATGTTAGCTTTTGGTTCATATTCAAATTTAGCACATATTTTGCATTTATAAAAATAACAAAAATAAAAAAGCAACAACTCATAAAAATAACCTGAAATCACATACTAGGATTGTAAGTCCTGAAGGATACCAGCCAAAGGCAGTACAATGGAATAGGCCTTTAAACGACTGAAGCATACAAATTTCTTTTTGTCAGGGTTTATGAACGTATTTGTACATGTTATTGGCTGACTTAACAAGTTAATAAAAATTTTAGGCTCAGTGAAATGTAAGAATATTAGGGAAGAAATATAAAAGTTTTATTATTTGTCATATAAAGGATATTGAAGCGAAAAAATTTAATATATGAAGGGTGTGAGGCAAGAACATGGTAACCCACAATGTTAAACTTGTAAGAAATTCGATTTTTACTGCTGCACAAGTCATTTTCATTGGCTGAAAGCTGATTTTTCACGTAAAGCTATACATAAAGGCTTAAAATAATTGTAATAATTGTAGTAATAATTGTAAATCAAAATAACGAATTTCTATTTTTCATGCTGCTGTGTGGATTACCATGTTTTATTATTTATACGATAATATTCGCTACCTAAGTCACTCAAGAATAAATCTTTTCACTGAACTCGCTGTGAGAAATGTTTAATTTACAAATTCTTTTCCTTTTTAGTGGGAAGCTGGTATACAGCACCTCGTTTCCCGCCATCTTAATTGTTGGTTACCATCTTATGAATCCCAAAATGTTACAATAGGCTTACCATAAGTAAATATTGCTGCCATCTCTGGAGCACAATTTGAAGTCGGACAACATTAAACGACGCGGTATGATTCCTTTCCATTGGGTGCTGAATAACTAAAAAAATAAACATTTGTTGGTTACCATGTTTTTGCCTCACACCCTTCATATAATCATTGATGTGTAAAATATTATAGGAATATAACAGGGGAACAAGCAATATGAACCATATAAGTATTGTGTATACAAGTGTTACAAAAGTAATAATAATAATGTGAGTTCATAAAGCAGAGAAGTCATAGAAACAATAGTAGGTTCATATGACATAATCATTTAAGAAACAAACAAAAGAATGAGATCTCTCAACACCTGCGAATATGGAGCACTGAAGTTTATGTGAATGTTACATCTTTGCACAATGACCAACACACGTGGGATATAAGATAAGTATTTGAAGCCATGAGTAACAACCGTTTAATAGTGGAAACATGTGATAAGTGGTAAATATGTAATTTAGATAATAAAACAGAACGAGGGAACGGTGCAAGGACGATTCATAGTTAACGCATTTCTTAATTTCGAAATAAGTACGTGTCATGTGCTGACCAGCGCTTTACATCTTACGAAAATGGCTTATGACTAGTTTGCAGCACAAGAGGCAGTTTTTTTGGTCTGGCATCCACACATTGCCGGAATGATGGCAGAAATGTATCGCTAACGATGGCCAATACTTCGAATAAAATAGTTCTTAGCATTGCCATCCAATCACTGTGTCTTTTCTGTACATAAATTCCGGTTTCATATTTACGCCCCTGGTACAATATGGTAATATGCTTATAAACGTTTATGTAAGCTTGAAATTTACAGCTGTGTTACTCACTACGATTTTTGCAGCCACTCTGCAATTTTTTGTATTATTTTCAGATTTCACTTTGGCACTTGAGTTTTTGCTATCACTGGCAACACCACACGTAATAACTTTTTCCTATGCACTTCCTCTTGTTGACACTTTGCACTCCTTTATACTTATTTAGGATATTTTGGGCGCATTGTTTCTTGTACCTTCATTCCTTGCATTTGTTACGTTGAACACTTGGGATGTTCTGGGCGGATTGCTCCTTGTACCTTCATTCCTTGCCCTAGTTAGTGGAGGCACCTAAGACTTTTTAGTACACATCATAGCACTTTCATTTTCGGCAACCTCATGCACATGATTTGTATTTTCACTAGCAGAATTATTATTTCTACACACTACTGTAAAATGATTTTGCTTGCCACACGCCTTGCACTTTTTTCCGTATGCAGGACACTTGACTCTTGCATGGCTTCTGTTACACTTCTTATGCGTAATATGATCCATGTCACCATTACCTGTAGACTTCGGAACCGCATGCACTCTTGTACTGGACTGCGTCTTCTGGAATCGGCTACTCTTGGTTCGATTTCCGGTTAGTGCATTCACCTCCGTGGTGGTTGGATGCTGCATGGCCTCAGCGTGGACTTTTCCTAGCTCCGCTGCACGACACATTTCAACTGCTTTTTGTAGAGTGAGATCATTCATGTAGGCTAAGTAGGCGTTCTTGGAGATTCAAATCTTTTACTTCCATTACGATGCTATCATGCAACATGCTGTCTCAATCAGCAAACTCGCAGGATGCACTCAGCTTCGTTAAAAAGCTGTCGAAGAATTCATCCTCTTGTTGCTTCCGTCTGTTGAATCTGAACCGTTCAATGATCAACATTTTTCCTGGGCTTCGCATAATCTTCGAAGGCCTTGACAACTTTATCATAGTTACGTTTTTGCTCGTCATTCAAGTCAAACATACTGAAGAGTTCTACGGCCTCTTCGCCTAATTTAATAAAACTGCCACTCGAATATCTTTCGGTTTTAGATTTATACCCGTAGTCTTCTCATGTATTTCAGAATTTTGTCTGAATCTCCGCCAGTGCTCACTAACGTTTCCCTCCAACTCGGTTTTGGCGGTTTGTAGGTCTCCATCTTGGCCTATCTGCACTCGTACAACGGCAGTAATTTGCATACACACACACACGTACTCGTAACCTTACTTTTTCTCGTAGGTTTCAACTTTAGCACCAACACTGCTTCAGCTCGACTACAGTTCTGTATCCGACTGCGCTATGTCATATATATGTCCTACTGACATTTAATTATTATATGTGTGTATGATTATCAATAATACATATTCTACTATTTGGACTTACGTACTTTTATTAGCAATCCTCCATAAGCTTCAGCAACAACTATTCAAGTGATTGCTACAATTGACTACATATCAATTACTATCGAACTCAACATGTCGACTGGTTCGATAACTACAGTCACTACAATATGCTACAGCCACCACTGTTATTACTTAAATGCAGTGTGTTAGGACATACGTAGTTTTTAACGCAAGGAAGTAAAGAATTTAACTTTCCTTTTTTCATTTGTCCATTTTAAAACTTATTAACGTAAACCATTTAATAATAATATGCATAGTCTTTACTAATCATACAGCCTTTACGATCCAGATGATGACATTTGCACAACTAATACTATCGATAATAAAGCTTCAAAACATAAAAGCACCATTCTATTCCTGAACCGAAGACGTCGTCAGACCATTGGCATACTATTTATAAAATATCTCCATTTATATATTCTTATAATCTAAACACAAATACACTACAATACTCAAGTCGTCGTTAAGGAAACGTAACGAACTATATTTCTTTCCTTTCTTTTACTCTGATCTTTTCTTGCTGGGTTTGCTCAATATCTAGAGTAAGCCTACCACAGTAGTTACCAACACTGTGCAATTGAATTCGTGTATGGTATAAAAGAGATGGATGAAGGGTACATATAATAGGCCTTCGTACTTACTTCACTCCTTGCTTTTACCTACGGAGAGGGAATTTGTTAGGTATTGTTTCAAATTTCTCAGTCTAGTACAGAGCCGGATTAAGGTGCAAGCAGAACAGGTGACGGCTGGAGCGCCAAGCAACCGATAGCGTTTGCATTTAAAATGATCATGATTATTTTCCCCATGTTATTTCCCCCACTAATTTTAGTGTAATGTGAGGCTTGGAATCCAACTCTTCCATTCGCACTGGCATACTGGATTCTCTCTTTAAAAAGATTCTTCCTCTTTTCTGGTTTTATATATAGGTACTAAGAGTCCTCGAATTCTGCTTCTGTTCTTACAATAATTGAGTTGTATAATTGTTTAATTTGTGGATCAAACATTTTATTTCTATGCTTCCAATCTTGTTAAATGTCTTCAGTGCCATCTCGTCACGTCTATATTCGTCTTGTTTCTCTCCCTTCATAAACATTTAAAGGTTTTTGTTCGTGCAAATTCTGAAAACGTTGATCAATTCTAAAACTGCTTCACTATTACAGTTTTGGATATTCACTACAATCGTCAAGGGGATTTCAACAATGACTAAAGCAGAAAAAATCGACACGGACAAAAACCTTTGAATTGCTATAAACTCTGGAGATCTGAATTTGTATGAGCGACACTGCAATTGCATTCAAGGAAAATAAAACATTAGTGTGAAGTACTCAAGCAATGGAAGTATTTAAAATAGTTAAAATATTCAAAATCATTAACGTAATTTGTGTTGAAAAATGGAAAGAAATCTAGTCACCATTTGGGTAACAATGAGTAGATCTGCGTATTAGTTATACTTGTGAAATGCAATGAAATTCATGACGTCAAACGAAATGCTATTCACTTCAAAGCAAATAACCATACTCTAATGATGGGAACACGAACTTCTCTTCCTGATCAGGAAAGGAAATTCTCTGAAAGCCTAGGTCAGACAAGAAACTTACGTACACGTTCTCAGCCTTGTGGCAAGGGCGAAAATTAGCATATAAGACCGGCCACAGCCCTCACTTCGACTCCTCTTTCGTCCTACGATTCTGAGTGTCAACAATACTCCAGGTTAATCACGACGAAATTATTCTGTCAGTTCGGGCTGTGCCAAGCCGGACTTGGTCTTCAAAGGCTGATTGATTAGAACATCTCTCTATCTCCTGCTATTCCAGGTATGAAACCGCAAATACTCTGAGTTGTATTTGCTTGCGCGTCTCATACAAACTAGCCAAACTTGATATTACATCTTAACTTTATTTACTTTGAATAGAATAACTCTCGCGTAATTGCTAATCTGCCCATCGTTGATAAACATAGTCACACTGTAATGTAGTAATTTAAATGTAATTTCAGACCTCATGGTCTCGATATCCCGAAACTCCTGTTTTAGATAAATCGTCCCAAATGAACTATCAGAGTTCATCTATTAGATCCACAATAAGAGTAGTAAGTTTATCTTCATTGAACGACAAATTATAAAACCTCTCACTAATGCATAACGCTCTACTATTCCACATGCACTTCAGGTTCCTTTGTGGACCTGGAGTAAGACATTCACATGGTAAATAGCCTTTATTTACATCATAATATACACTAAATGCAACCGTCTCGTTCACATTAGCAAAACGGGAAGCTTGTCCTACCATCCAGGTGCGAACGGACGTGGGTGGCGATGCGGAATACATACCGTCGAACGAGTTTACTTGAGTCGGCTGGGGTGACTTGAGACGAAAGTGTAAGCCCATATGTATTTTAAAATTGAATTGTGGCTACACTGTTGATCATCAACGCTTGGTGTCAATGTAGTATGCTTTTCCCAAGTGTGCACGAAGACGGTAAGTAATTTTCACTCAATTACTACTTCATAATTAAGGTTGGTAAGAGAAAAAAAAAATGCTGTTGATTAATCGATTTTCATGTGCTCTCAAAATGTATACGATGTGAGTGCAGGTTTTATGGTGTTTCTTACTTAGGAATTTTATTTTAAAAAATATTATACACAAATTTTGATATCTAGGTATGTATTAAGTTTCTCCAAGTTGGCTTAACTTGTGACATTTTACAAAAATGTATTTTTCATTACATCATTTAGATACTGTCTCAAGTCACCTCAACCCACTGCGTAACTCGGAACACAGTTTTTATTGTTTTGGAGAATATCTACAACTGTAACTATGTCAAGCTAAAAATTTAAAGTGTTTCAAATAATCCCGTTTGACGGTACCGACAAATCATTAAGCAGTGGTGCTAGTGGCCTTTCTGAAGAGCACCTTTTCATGGCTCTATTCCCCCCCCCCCTTTATTTTTTCTATTATTCGGCGCTTCTTTTGGTTTGAACCATATTTCAGTACGTTTCTACTTCTGTTTGAGTTCTACGTGGCCCGAAACTTCGAATACTTTAATCACATGTGGTCCAAGAATCCGAACAAGTTGCCGATCCTCGCAATAGATTATTCTCTGTGATCGACTTTATCCATTCTTCATATGACAGTTAAAATGCCTTTAAATCAAAGAGAGAAATCATCAGTAAATCCACAAATTCCTTTATTTCAATCATTAGAAACAACTGCCAAGAGACAAAAAAATCTTTGCACAAAGTTTAACACTTTCAGTTCACATATACGTTTCCAAAATATGCCCATTAAGTACAAACACACTCTTACACTGACACAATAGTAAATTGCACGTGTAATAGTTTTTACTTTTTCACGTTCCACATCATACTCTTCATATAATATTTTCACGTGCATAGTATTTTCATAAAGCACAATTTGATTATCCTTATTGATGCCGTGAGAATTTACACACTCAACTTGCTTCTTTCTACGATTTGATAACATTTCTGAGTTTACATTATGAGCTGTTTCTCTTTATACACCCTTTTATTAGTTCATTATGTTTTATAAAAACAAACCTGATTTGAATGAATGGAAGTACTCATTATTCTTGAAAGATTAAAATGCCTAATAATTACAGAATCTAACACCTAAAAGTAAAAGGAAAACGTTACTTACGATGTAGAAGTAGTTTTGTATAGTTTATGTTAGTAAGTTGTTTTTTTTTCTGAATATACACATATAATCACAAAGCGCATCAACAGGAAGATTACTTGTAATGAATATTTTGATTTCAAAAGCGTCTATATGTTTCTTAACAGTTATATGCCATTATAGAAAAAAAATATATACACGCTCACATGGGAAGAAAATAATCACAAACACATCCTTATCATACTGGTAACAATACTTATTATGCATGAAGAAATCCACATAGTGCATACTTTTGTCAATATCAACTCTCTTTGACTAGAAAGACTAGGCGTCAAATTCTCTGCATAATGTCCGTCAGAATTATTCTGAACATATTATAGTGGTGTTGAGAAGAACTAATAAAATGAATATGTTTTACAGCATTTTCCCCCTCCGACCAGGAGTAGAGTATCTGTTTCTTCCATAACGTACAATTTTTGTCTTCTCTCCTTCAAATTTTAAAAATCTTGTTTACGTACAACACCGGAACATAACGAAGTGTCGTTAGTATGGAATATCAATACTAAATTATTCCATGGACACACACCGAGTTTACTGTTTCAATACAAGTTTCAAGAAGTTCAACTGCTAATTCCTCTCATAACGTTATTAATATTGGGAGAAGTCACTACTGAAGATACGTGTGAACACACTATTATAATTATGGAACTCGTTTTAAAAAATGTTGAATTGTAAAGAGATTATTAATGATGTTTAAAATGTGCTTTGGGAGAGAAAACAAAGAGGGTGTTAAAACATTAAGAGAGGGAAAGGAAAATCTGTACAGTCTTCTATATAAATACCAACAACTGTATAATGACCTCCTATAACAATTATTTTATTATAGTTTAGAAAAATAAACCAGAAAAACACGAACAGTGTCTAAAAATACACAAAAAGAAGAGTAAGAGTAGTTAACAGGAGCAGAAAGAGAGGGCAAATATACACCAAAACTACATTGAAAAATTGAAAAAAGAAAGCTTGTTGTTCACTCTGGATCCGAGAAAGATTGGTGCGCCAGGACCTCATATACCAGCTCATCCTACATCAATTTAACAGCTACACATTTTCACATAATATAATTTTCACTAACTTACATTTTCATTTTCGAGAGTCCACAGTTAATTCTAGAAACTTAAGACCAATCAATAATTAACACTGCTTCAAAGCAAGCCGAATATAACCAAGAGCAAAATTCCATTCAATTTTTGAAAAGAGTTTGTAATTTGATTAATTTCGCAGAATCTAGCACCTCACATGCATGAAAATTACAAATCCGACAAACAATCCTACCACCTTGAAAGCTCAGCCTCAAACTGTGCAATTCTAATTCTATCAATGGATTACCTATACAGCGCAACAAACATTTAGAAGAAGAACAGAAAACAAATGAAGAAGATATATCAAGAAGTTAACATTAAAAAAACGTAAGAAGTCATTTACAGCTATTCACACAATGAAGAGAGAAAAAATATGAAATGTTATTACGACATCAGATGATATATTAACCACTGCCATGTCGATTAAGGGTCAGTTCTACAATTGACCGCTAAACTTCTAGTCAGCGCTAAGTTGAGGCGAATTCTGATTTTGGCCAATGAAAGTACGCAAAATGAGAGTTGTCCTCAACTTAGCACTGACTAGAAGTTTAGTGGTCGATTGTAGAACTGACCCCAAAGCTCGTTACTGGTTCTGGCTTTATTGCCTCCACTGCCATAAAAATAATCGTTCAGAAAACTATATTCTGTCTGTAAACTTTATTTTTATATGAGCCAGTCTAGTAATTTTGGACTTCGGCCCGTCACGATTCGCCTTAAGCTGTTAAAATCCACACCCATGCCGGGACTCGAACCCGGGACCTTCGAGCCGATGGCTTACTGCCGCAAACCGCTCGGCCGGCATATTTTGTCTGTGTTATTGGAAAACCACAAGACATAAATAAATTAAAATATATGTTATATATAAATTAATAACCTGTCATAAAAAAAAATATACTATTAATGAATCTATCTGAAGCTTCTGATTAGGCCGACAGGAAAGGAACAGACTTCATCAACACGGACATTTAGCAAAATAGACACAAAACTGTAGATGGAAAAACATGGAAGCTATGAAATGTGATAATTAGGCTCATTTATAATTTTAATCACAGTTAAGCTGTTTGGATTCAATCTCAATATTCTGAACCCATTAAATTTTAGTAATATACATGATATGGACAGTCGAGTTCGAATCAATTTACTCTCTTAACCATCCTTTTAAAGATATTAAAATGATTTAAATAATTTCGCAGAAGAAGTTTTGAGTTTCCAAATTACTATAAATATATTTTAATAAAATTTAGTGTGACTTACTTACAAAAGTGTAAGATCATGCCTTTAGTCCAGGAGTAGCTTGCCTAAAAGGACGAATGTTACTACTCATTTGTTAGCGGTAATTGTAGAAACAAACTTATGGCCAAATAGCACATTATTCCTAATTCCCAATCTCAGCTTTCCTCCAGTATATTAAGGAATTTCAGGTTTTAATATATACATCTTCTCCCCACAAAGTAAGAATCTTTTTAAATACCCAAGGTTCATGAAAATTGACGAAACGATATTTCCCCGCGTTCTCTAATTTTAAAGCTTTTATTGTAATGAAATTTTC
Source organism: Lepisma saccharinum (assembly GCA_022664845.1). NCBI lineage: Eukaryota > Metazoa > Arthropoda > Insecta > Zygentoma > Lepismatidae > Lepisma > Lepisma saccharinum. The sequence continues at coordinate 22,048 of JAGDQP010020330.1, read as the reverse complement.
TTTAAAAAAAATAAAAAATACATGAATAAATAAATTTAAAAAAAATATATCACTTGCTAACAACGCACTGGTCTTAAGAAAATTGATTCAAAAAAAGTTACTAATTACCATCAAATATTGTGGTTTCACTCAGAAAATTGTATTTGTTCCTTTTTATATGATGTAAATGGGAACCTCAGTAGGTTTATTGCTACAGTATAATATCTGTGTATGATAAAGACCTGCTAGAACCAAACTATACAGACGAACACAATGGAAATTACATATGGTTTCTACACTAACACAATGAAATACACTGTCGTCAAAAATAAGAATCATTTACCCTTGTGTCTTCGAACTTGAAACGAAGTTCTCACAGTGTCGTATTTTCAATCATGCCCCTTTTATTTTCTTAGCTTGATATGTGAGAAAATGTCGCAGAGATCATGACTGAAATACAATCAGAAAACGATTAATCAAATTTATACCTGCCTCGAATAAAATGTTAAACGTCACAAAAACAAATGCGTCTGAAATTAGTTCTACATGCAGAATTTTAATTTGTATTTACTTCATGACATTCGATTATATATGTTCCACAACAGTAATTTTTGACTGTGAAATAATTTTTATTCTATTATTTCCACATAAGAGTAAAATACAGAATGCGACGAGAAGTGGTACTTGCAGAGAGACTCATTAAATAAATTGTCTGCAACTTCTTGTCTTTTACATACATAAAACTATTTCTACAGTGTAGCTGCCTACTTTATATATTACTATATTTTCCAAAATTAACAATATGAAAACATAACACTAACAAATTCAGGTGACTCAAACAGTAAGAAGAAATACAAAAAGTGTGTATAAAAAAATATATCCTATTTTCTTATCGAAAATTTACACAGATAACAAAATACTCAGAATGCAGCTTAATAATGCTTATTTAAAGGCAACATAAAATACAAATGCATTGTAAAATGCATACCATAGAACTTGATCAAATGCAAAATACAGGAAAAGTAAACAAAGTACTAGTTATGTTAAACTACACAAGAACAACTTAGTTGTTATAACTCCTGGACTAAGCATTTATCGAATGAGGAAAACTAAGCTCGATTTCATATCCGGTCAGAGAAACAATACACTTCTCCAGAAAACTATTACAGCCCAATATATTTCATGATACTTAATGACAAGGTATGTCAAAGGTGATTTGAGAAATCTATGACGCCTATGAAACAAAAAATTAAGTTTTGTATGTTCATAGTGACGATAAATTGATCACAACAAAATTTGTGTGCACTTATGTTATTCGAATCCGACGATCTGTATTCCAGAAGCAAGCGTTTGTCAAGATTTTTCACAGTTTGAAACATATTTTAATAGGGTAACGAGTTTCTTCAATGCTACTGGCAGTTTTAAATATTTTTTTCCGACGATAAAGTTGTTTCTGAAAGTGCTTTTAGCGAATTGAAACATTACACCTCCAAACACAGTTAATCGTAAGTACACTTAGTATCTACTGTAAAATGCGATACATAAATAAAGAAAAATCTCGTGTAATCGACATGAGACAGTAAATATCTATTGGAAATGAATCATAGTCAATATTAATAACAACCAAGTTAAAACAATAGGTAAGTAGTTCTATTTGTCCTTCATAAACTATAATTGTATGTAATAACTGATGACTAGCTTTAACCAAATGACTAGGTGCATAAGAAATATACTGAAAATATCCTCGGCACGAGCGGAAGGGGTACGAAACATTTTAAAAGCTCCTACCTCCGATATTTCAAATTCAATAATCATTCAATAATCACTGTTCTTTAAGCACCTATTTTCTAATGAAAAAAAAAGGTTTCTACGAGCAGGAAATGAAAATAAATGCCTTGATACAGAACTTTTTTCTCCAGTATAATACAATTTAGGAGATATATTGATCCAACCAGTAAAAAAAATGGTAAAGATAAAGCTATCCCCTGTGCGATATGCACGCGCCGTGAACGGCGCATGGGGGATGTGGAGGTAGCACTCGACATTTTCTTGACCTACGGTACGAAGTGAGGTGGGGTGGTCAGTCCCACGCTCGACCGCCTTTACCTTCCCAAGGTGCCCAGGAATACCAGGGACACTCCCGTACTCAATTTGATAGCAGTGTTTCTTAAATTTAACGTCCAGTTAAGAAGTGTGATTTTCAAATGATAAGACTCTATTGGTAAAAACGTTACTATAGATGCCTTGAGCACTAGGCCATAAAGGAATCATATACCATCTTTTACACGAATACACAAAACCACTTAACCACATTGCAGTGTGGTCGCTATTGGTACCAATGAGTTAATATTTTTTAACAAAGAAGAAACGTAATTTGAACATTCCATTTAAAACAACGACCAAGACGTTTCTACATATTCTTACATCTTGTCTGACATTTTACCACGTACTAAATATCCAATAATTTGCTTGAAACATTACTTAACTATGGAATCATTTCAAAATTTAATTCTCAATCATAACATATATTTTCTTTCTAATCATACATTTCGTTAAAAATTTACAAGCATATGCAAACCAACTTCACTTTCTAGCTACAAACCAACCTGAGAATAAAATAAGTGACCTGGACTGCGAAAAGGCATTTGCTATGCCAAAACAAGCTTGTCAGAGAACGCCCGCTAATTTTCAATTTTCATCTATTTTTTTTTTTTCAATTTAAATTTTTAGATACAAATTCTGAATTTATTTTAATAAGGCCTTTAGGCATCTGAGGCAAGGCCGGGATAGGGTGGGGGAGCGGATTGTGGAAGGCAGATGGTCAGGACCTATTTTGTAGGTACCATCCCGGAAGTTGACTGGTGTGACGAGCAGGAAAATCCTCAGTCAGGATGGTCGGCAACTGGGATCGATTCCAAGACCTGAGCCAGGCCGCTCGGTGTACAAAATTCTGAAGCAATGACAAACATGAAATTAGTTTAACTGGAAATAGCAAGCTTTTTACTAAATCGGTATCTTGATATACTAACCACCTTGTCGTAGTCCAGGATGTATATGTATACAAGTGGTCAGTTCGGATCTACTTTACTCTTAAAGAGCCGTTGAAAACGTATTTTAACTCAAAAACAATTCTTATTTTATACAACTGAAAGCACGGACATTAACTTTGAGGCACTATTTTAATAATAATTTCCATATTTTTTTATTGAATTTAACTAAAGTGGAACACTGTTAGAACAAAAGAGAGGTTTGCGTCAAACTACATTTACCACTGCAAAACATTTGCATATTACAAAAAAAAAGGCACTATCTAATAGTTCAGAGAGGTATTCATTTGCGTTAATATGTTATTTCACCTGACAAAAGTGGTTACAATAAAGAAACAAATCGATACTGTATTACCAACAAAATAGTTTATAAGACACAGTAAAGATCTTCCTAGTATATACACAAAAGCATTAGTAAAGTTTTGCTGAATACTAAAAATATGCATATGTTTCTTGCGGTTGTCAAGTTTTCATAATGGTCGTTTTAAAATGGTGTTAAATGCACATAATATCGAACTGGAATGGAAATTAATACTGCAATTAAAAATCAAATTAGAACTTGCATTAACAGACACTAAGAACAATATGAGAGCTTTTAGTAATCAAAACCCACTCTTTCGATTATAGTACACGAATCACTCACAAAGCACGTATCAGAGTACAATCGCATATCATGTGTTAAAATAGAATTACGTTAAACCCGAAAGTAAATCTTCAAGAAAAGATTTCTCAGGAAAAAGGGAAACAATGAAACGAAGAAGAAAAATAATTGTAAGACTACACTAAAAAAAAATAACCTACACACATATGCAAAAATTCTTGTCCTAGCAACAACTTAAAAATACTCAATTCTTATTAAGTACTTTAAATCCACTGAAATAAAATTTTTCACACTCCTTTCATTTTTTTATTTTTTTTTATTTGCAAGTTCTCATATCTATTTGAAAGGTGGAATGTCAAACGTTCTAAATTACAATTTCCGGATTTTTATTTTTATTTTTTACTGTCGGAATCTTGCTTCAAGCGCCACGAACAATACTTTTATGGATGTTCCAAGTATTAAATAACGCTACTAACTCACTCTATGGCTTATGGAACTTGCAAGTTCATCGCTGCAGTAACGAACGTACGCCATTGGATTCTATCCTGGGCAACATCAAGCCAGTTTTCATCACGGACACCCATTTCTCGAAGATCTCTTCTAATATTGTCCTCCCAACGACGTTTTGGTCTTCCCATGGTCTCCTTCCATCCGGCCTTCCATGCTACAGTCTACGAAAACACAGTATTTCCTGATAAAAGTGATGAATAAGATGAACAAGACTCCAATAAATTAAAACCAATCACAAAATTCATGACAATGACGTACAAATAGCAGTTACGAAAAAATAATCGTTGGAACACACATTAAAAAAACTTCGTACATATTTCGATGCTCACTCCACTCCCACAGCAAATACAATCTAGTGTCAAAAGCACTGGTATGCAGTTATTAACAATCCGAGGAGCAAAATTACTACCAACTTTTATCACAAATGTTCTCGATACGCACGTCTTATTTCCCTTGCAAGGAAAGGACTACCATTCACAAGATGAAGGAAGTGCGAACAATAGATGATAAATGACTGTAGTCCTACTGTACAGTACAGGTGAAAGAGACTTCATATACACTTGTGCATAACGAAAGAAACACAAAATGCTACCAGAAATTAACGTGGAACAATAATAATAAACAGCACTTTTTTTTTAAAAAAAAAAGTGTGTTATAATATTCTTTTCCATGAAGAAAACAACATCAAAACAGGATAAATATAATGGAAATCCACACATACTTCTAAAATTCGGTATTATATGGCGCAACAAAACCAGAGCTGATATTAGTTAAGGAAACAAAAGGCACAGAAAAACTAACACCAAGCACCATTACATATATATAATGTTCAAAATCAATAAAAACAACAACAAACACGAACCTAGGAGCAGAAACACGAAAAACGTAATAATAATAATAAGAAAAACAATAAAGCTGATTTTTTTAAAGAGGTAAATGGACCAATATACCTTCCACTAATATTCCCAGCAAGTACGAAACAGATGTAGAACTTCAAGCAGTTAAGTATAAGAAGTAGTATCGCTATTCGCTGTACAAGGATTAACAATATTAAAATAATTCACAAAGAATAAGATTAAAAAAACTGTAGGGAGCGAACTTAGCCAATGTAAATGTTAATTCCTCTTTCTTCTCCTTTTTGACCTCTACTGAAATAGTAATTTTAATTACCAGTTTCAAGTCTTTATATATATACATATATATATATAAAAAAACTCTCAAAATATGAACTAAAGTATCTCAATGGCTTTTTAAAGTGAATCTTAATCCATATATTTTGTAAGCACGGAGGCATAATTACCTATAACTCGTTGCTACAAATCACACATATATTGTTGATGATTTACACATACACACACTTTTCCCGAGGATAAAATAGAGTCAATGCTAATCGCCATTTTTTTTTTTCAAGTCTTGTTTGTTCCTACACAAAACACGAACTATTACTTTAAACTAAATGAAGCAAGCAAAGGAAAACGAACTTCTAACTATCCGATTAAGTTTCCTTGCTTCGACTCGTACGTCGATCTCTAGAAGGAACACCTTGAGTAAAGGTATTCCTTATCTCGCCCCAGAACACGTCCAGAAAGTTCATTTCTTTGTGAGTTAAGTATGTCTACGAGGCACTATAAACGTTAAAAATGAACAATATTAACTGCACAGAAAAGGAGATTCGATTCTCTATTCTGTACTTTATTATTTTGTATGAAACGCAAAATAAGGAATTTTTTCAAAATTTTATATCAGTGAAATTAAAAATAATAACCAACATATTTCTGAATATATTCTACATGGACTTTTCAACTAAAATAAGAATATAGTTTCAAACGTAAAAATCACAAAATATTCTTTTTCTATTATTCTAATAGCAAAGCTACAAGACGTGTGTTGCCAATCTACTACTGGAATTCTTAATGCACAATGACTAGTTCCAACCCGTTTCTATTTACATCACAAGTATTATAATATTCAGATTAACTTTAAATGAACCAGACTAAATGTTATATGCAAAAAAAAGTCGCCTGTCGAAGAGCTGAATTCAGTTTACTACAATGCAGTAAATGTTATGTTAACACTGCTTTCAGGTGTAATAGTACCATTATTTTTACACGTATCGCTTTTATTTAAATACAAATACCTGTATTACGAAATGTTATAAGAAGGGTTAGGATTTGTAGGGGGCCCTTTTTATAGCAAAAAAGGAAGGAAAACGGTGCTAAAATAATACGAAAAAAGGGGGGAAAAGGTTTGGTCTGGTATATTTATTTGAAAATTACTGAATAAGTTATTAGTACAAATTATAGGTGCAGATATAATTGTATACATTAGCTTACATAACAGTATCTTTCATGAGAGGAAGGGAAAACATAAGCTGTTGTACCTCACAATATTAATGCATCTCTTAAGATTTTAAAAGCAAGTTCCTTTCTATCTGGAGATAAGACGTTGAATTAATTCATGTACATTCGGTACATCAGGCTCAGGCCGATTTAAGGTGATGGTGTTGTACGCTAGTCGACCAGAGCCTTGTTCTTAGGTACGTACCATCCCGGCATTAGGCTGGTATGACTGAAGACAATCCTGGAAAACCTCAGTCAGGATGGGGGACCGCTGGGATCTTGTTTGAATTCCTGAGTCAGGATAAAAAATCGGGATTTGGACATGTTCATGATAACGAAATCTTGCACTAGACTTGTCAAGCAACGCCAACAGGAGACAACTGATTCCAATGAAAGTACTTGCAAGAAGAGAATGCAATGAAAATACATTAGTAGACTCTCCATACGGTATCTGTCCACTCGGCTCACGACTGTCGTAAAATACGTTAAATTCGTTACAACCAATTGTTGTTTTACAAATATAGCAAGTAAAGCCAACTTACTTTTAACAAGTGTCAGCGAGTGGGACTCTTCATTTTCCATTCAATCTCGTGTTCACTTTCATGATACATAATACAAGTTGCGATCCAAATGCGAAAAAGGAAATTAAATCATAAAATGTAACGTAGAATATATTAAAAAGTAGCAACAAAAGGGAAGAAAAGGGGATTATGGGCAAAGTAGAGAGAAGGAGGGATAAAGATCCCAAAAAGGAAAAAAAAAGGTGCTGGAAAATTGCCTCCATTTTTAACTGGAGGCAATATTTCACAGATTGGTATCTTTCAGAGACCTCTAACTTGCCATACAAGAAAAAAGTAGGCGTCTAAAAATCCTAACCCTGGTTATAAGGAAAAAAGTAACACAGAATAGTTATAATCCTTAATGCATTATTATGTCTTTGTACTTTTGGTTTTAACAAGTACATGTGTAATAGAGATAAAAGAAACGTATAAAAGGCAAATATCTGTATCTATGTTCGTTTTCGTCTTTGTCTACACAAACTATCAATACACAAAAATCTATTTTAGTTCTGAGAGTCTGACTCTTTTTCTACCTGATATAGCATTTTTGTAGTTATATACTGTCCTTTTTGTTTGACTGAATCATATTTCTTGTGCGATTTTTTTCTCAGTACTTAAACACACTTCGTTCTTTGCTAATTGAATCAAAAAGAAAACAAAACTCCTTTCAGAGAAACTCGGTACCGTCACAATCTTTCAAGCTTATTTTATTTATGCTCATAGATTAGCTAATTAAATTTGGTTGTACAACAAATCTGTAAATATGGCTTTTTCGAACAAACTTTTGCAGGTGGATGCCTTTCCAGATGCACACTCACCTCTGTAAATAGAATTTATGTGATATGTTCAACTGATCCCTCATCAAGTACTGAACCTGAAACCCACTCCCTATGAGGCAGAAAGTGTATCCACTCACCTACCGAGACTCTTACAGAACAAACATTGATACCTATTCATTCATTCTTAGATTTCGCATCAATATTTCCTACACATTCATTTTGTATAAATATTTCAGTAAGCGTCATTAATGTTGCTTTATGAATTTGTAGAGTGCTCGCTGAAAGGGTTATGCTTCCTTCACAGTATCCAAAAGAACATTAAAAACACAAGAGAGAAAATACGACAAAAATAAAAGCTATGACCAGTCTATAGATTATACTCAACAAAACAAACTAAAGCTGGCTAGGCTATCCCAAATATATTCTTCCTAATTACGCAATTTCAATGTTAAAAAATGATTATTTCTTTTAGAGCATTACATGTTTCTGCTAAATGAATAATCTCGCTTATATCCTTGTGCTAATCTTTTTCCTTCGGAAGAAGCAGCCAAGAATGATAAAATACTTAACAATACTTTATTAATTACGAGAATCAGCACGTACTTGTCTCCATTAAAACCAAATGTACAAACAAAGACTTTAAAATATGTTGATACATGCTATCGTACTTCAATATGTGAGCAAATATAAAATTATTCAAGTCTGGCAGTAATTAAGCCAGCTGCCTTACAAACATTACAGTTGAAAATAAACATAAAAACTATTATACGTAAAGCAGTGATAACTATAAACAGAAATGGACTTGAAGATTTGACATTAATTTTTACTTGTTGGTGAGTCAGTATACAAGGGTTAAAGTTTTCGTTTACCAAAACCATAGATTTCATATGCTCGTATACACAGAAACATTATATCTTCTTTACCTAACGAAAGATTTTGTATGAAAGGAGGCAACCATCACACGGATATACAAAAAACATTCTGAAAAGATTTACTAATTCTTCACTAAATCAACATACCGGTCTTTCTATCTTTCGAATAGTTATATATTAGCACCAAAACATCAGAGTTATACTTAAAAACTTATTGTATATATATGAACATGTAATTGAAAAATTACAGCACCAACTTTCTTTTGTCACAACCTAAGTACTACGTTAAAAAGCTCCAGAAATCAAATAATGGTACACACCATACAGATCGAAATAATGCTAACTTTATTACGAAATCTTGATTAACTTTATCATCAGTAATCATCGTTGAGAGGGCGTTTTTTCTACACATGTGGCAGTGCTTTTTGTTTTTAATTAACAACCTTCTTAACCCCTTAATCTAATTATCAACAAGCATAAACTGATATTAGAAAGTGGGCATACACAATTCATTGTATTCTACAATGCAATATTTTAAATTGCCAACACATTTCACACATTTATACTATAAAATTAAGTTATGTCAAAGAAGCTACCAAAAACTATTGTCTATTGTAAGGTTCCCTTGCGGAAGCACTGTAATGTGACAGATTCTCTCCGTATCTGTCACCTCAAATTTTACGTACATTACAGCGACCCGTAACTTTTGCTAGTCTGACTCCACCACGAATTTCACCGTGAAATAAAATGGCACAGGCGTTAGTTAATCTGCACTATTTTAAACTGAATGAGAAACAAGCGATGTGCATTTGGTCACATACACAACAACGACATATGTAGTCGAAACCACTCTATTAAGGAGAGGCACGCAGTGAGCTATTCTGCTTGATTCCATACCTTTCTTGAGCTTCCACAAAACACGTACAAGCAGCAAATATAGCAAGGATACTTTTGAACAAATGTAAATTAGTAGATAATAAATGCAATAGAAAGAGATGTTCTACGGGTGAGAACAACCACTCGTATCGACCTAATTGATTGAATTGTTATTAACGTTCTAAACGAGCTGGCGAGCTTCTAAGGACGGGACCTACAGTTTTTGGTAAAGTGGGCTCCGAACCACTCCGTTCAATGAACTCCGGTGGGAATTAGGTATCGACCTAATATTCTGTATTTCATTACCGAAACGAAATTCACTACATTTTTTAATCTCATGAATAAATAAGCTTTCACGGAAAGAAAGCATATTATTATTATATTTATGTAATCGCATTGAACGTAGACAAACTTTTATTCATTTACGGTAATTTGTTCTGAAGATATAAAATCTCAGAATATTAAGATATAATATAAAGTTAGACATGATTTATTTATTATTATTACCTTCCCTTCTTTTAGTCATAAAGGATATCTTATTTCATTGTACATTTTAATATGTCTCTGTTATTGTTTGAAGAAACCCGTTGTAACAAACATTGAAGAAGGAGGTAAAAACTGTCAACTAAAATGTCTTATTTCTCGCACGGAAACAACACGCAATAATTGCGTGCAGAATCAGGACTGAAAACAAAAATCCATCAAAAGACTGTACAAAAATGTACTACTGGGACTACCAATAACTGAATAAATACTACGTAAATGCCTTTTTCTTATCTTGTTTTGCACATAAAAAATTATATCACTTCACCTGTCTTTGGCAACTTCAGATGCAGTATTGTAAACGTACTTATTATCTAGAACGACATCAATCGTGCATTATGGATATACATTATATGTACAAAATCATATAAATATGAATTATTTGTAGAAGAGAAAAGCACACAAAAACGTGCGTCTTTCTTAAAATATAATACATAGCATAAAATGCTCGTTCAGCAATCTGTTATGACATTTATCTCCCTGAACGTAACAATCATACAGAACAAAAAGAACACCATATCTTCAACACATGGTTATGGAGTGCTTAAAATTCTCTTTCCAAGTCTTTGCAAATATATAAAAAACGTTCTATCAAAAAGTATTGCACACACATATGTGAAAGTTTGCAAATAAATGCAAGTACAAACGTATCTAGTATTCATTCTCATCACTATCAAACAACTGCTGCAATATGCAGCAAAATGACTAACCAACAAAGGCTGCAATATGCAACCATTGCTATGAAATCGTACAGAAACTGTGTTAATAAACAGTTTCTGAAATATAAGTTTAATAATCTACCTCTATGTACTGAATATACACATGTAATTATTGTTGCTAGCTTCAATGTTTGGTCAAATACAAGACCAAATCATTACTTGAAAATCTAAGCTATGGCATGAAATACGAGCAAGTAGAAAACAATATATCGTTATGTCAAAGTTCTATGTTCTTGACCAAGATGCATATACTTTACACACACACTTATATATATAATACGCATACACACACACGCACTCACAGTTACATACATGAAATAAAAGGAATGTTAAGTTAGAAATGTTAAGCTAAAACAGCTATAAAGCTTGAACTCTGAAGAAACAATTGAAGATGATATTTCTTTTTTGAGTCTGACGTACAACGTCATGACTAAGAATACTTAAATACATATTGCACATACAAGAAAAAAGATTTACTGTACACACTCGGAAGTTCCCAAAAAGATACAGTATGCCGTCAACAATTTCAGCTTTAAGCCTATCTTTTTTTAATGATAAAAAAGACTTGTATTTCTTCCTTATTTCCTTTGTTAAGTTAGGAATATATTACTATAACTACTAATATGCACTGCTCTATATAGTACTGATTTCTTCCTAGTAACTACAGCGTGAGCAATGAAAACTAACGTGTTTAAGTTACCACTAATTACACATCATAATTCGTGCTGATTTCAACATTACTATCAGTTCAGAAGTTAATCAACAATTCAATCATTGAGCGTATGATATATTGGCATACTAGAGAAAGGCAGTGTCCTTTTTTAATCGTGCACTTTCTGTAAATATTAAGACCGCGTGGATGTGTATCACAATTGTACCTTATTTCTTGTACACAAACATCTGTGAACAAACTTTTTTTCTTTACATATATATACTGTTCTTTTACAATTATTATTACTATTGTTACATCAAGCAATGAAAGACTTTGTAGTTCCTTCAAGCATATGACATGATCAACAAGATTTTTTTTATTGATATCAACACAAGACTCTCTCGCTGTCACACAAAGACCAGACCAACCAGACAAGACAGGCACTCATGGAAGGAACTGAGGAACTTAAATAAAAAAAAAGAAACTGTCTCAATTCCAAAATGGCGAGGAACCGGGCAAAAGTTACCCATGTTTAGGCCACTCTTCCAAGTTAGACTCACAGAGCCCTTCCCACTTTAGCTAACTGTTTCTTACTATTATTCTTTATTGCTGGCGGTAATGTTGAGGATTGCACGTTATTAACAGCAGTTCTTTTTATTCCCAGATTACTTTTCTTGTTGTTCGCCACTTCAAATGAACTGTCCAGACTCAAAGACTTCGAGTCTTTGATAAGCCTTGGAAGAGACTTCGAGTGGGTGGCAGATGTTTGTGACAAGTCTTGATTTGAAGATGTTTGCTGAATTTTACTGCTACAGCGTCCCACTCGACGAATGCAATCACAGTCTCCGTTCCCAGGTCCAACGTCAGGCAACGATCGTAGTAATCCTAAGGTCTTTAGTCCGCCTGCAGGAGGGCCACATCTTCCCAGAAAGATATGAGCACATTTATACAAACGAGTTTGCAGTGTTAATATCTCCTCCAAGTCCGTCTCACTGGAATTCATAAAAGAAAGAACGAATTAGGAACATATTAATCCTCTGCATACTTAAGTTTGTGTGTAATGTAATCTATAATCTCATAAAATATTAATCGTATTTCAGAGCTCTATTCTACGTAGTAATGAGACAAATTTCTTTAAGGTAACTATGCTCTGAGGCAGTGACATTTGATGTTTCTTTTTAGAAGATGTAGTGTAAATGTTTTAAAAAATTAACCGTTTTTCCTCTGCTTATAGTGAGCGGTGCTACTGCAAATAGAGGATAGTTCGTGAAGGCTTACAGAGTACAAGTGAAGTGGAAATTGAGTCAAACTTACGAGCAGCGGTGCTGTGAAGTTTTGTGTTCGATTGAAAAAAATCTACCTAAAACACTTGTGAACTACTTCAGCAGGCATATGGTGAGAACTGTACGACATGTGCCACAGGATGTCGGTGGCATAAGACCTTCGTGGAGGAGAGAAAAAATATAGGATGAGATAAGGTCTACACGCCCACCCACATCAATGAATGAGGTCATCATAAACACTGTGTCCGCTATCTTCCATATGGCAGTATCTTGGCTATTGTGACAACGGATTTGAATCTGCCTCGAGCGTCTTGTCGATAGGTTCCACGCCTACTCACACATAAACAAGAGCCAAATCGTGTTGCAATGCGCCAGGAAATGCAAGAACGTGTTCGAAATGAAGGGAATTATTTTCTCCATAATATTATAACAGAAGATGAGGCATGGATTTGTCAATCTGACTAAACTATAAAACACTCAACCTTTCAGTATTAAAAAAACCTCCTCGACATTGAAAAAAGGAAAACCCCGAAAAGTGCAGGTAAGGTCATGATGATTATCTTTAAGGATCATAAGGGCTTCATTTAACAACATGCAGTGACAGGTAACATGAAGACCACAAGGGAGTATTAAAAGGTGATTCTGGCCAAACTGCTAACAAATTTTTGCAAAAAGCGTCCAGGGAAGAACGTCGAAGATTTGTTGTTCCACTAGGACAATGGAACCCGCTTGTTTCACAGGCTGTAACATACTTTCTGAATGAAAAACGTGTCCAACGTTTGCCCTACTATCTACAACCCAGACTTCGCACCATACGATTTCTGGCTGTTTTCTGAACTAAAGAAACATTTCCTTGGTTGCCATTTTCATCTCACAACCAGGTGACAAAGGGAGTGGAGGCAATTTGCAAACAAGTCTCAGAAAATTGACTGGACCATGTTTTTGCAGCATCGCAGAAGAGTTAAGGAAAATGTATTTCTATGGACGCAAAAAGGACTTTGAAACGAACCATGTATCTATTTCTAATTAATTACAATCTTTGCCAGAAAAAAAAAAGTCTCATTACTTTTGCCTCGTACAATTATGGCATTGTATAAAAGTTACGTACCAACATTATTAACTTGTACGAAATCCTGCCAGAACGTTTTAAGTGTGCCATATATGTATACTCCTTTCAATTTATTTACGTTTTCGAACTTTTCAGCAGTGTTTCTTTCAGTCATGCTTTCGGGGAGGAAGGTTGTTCCTTCGAAAGAACTAGTCTCCACACTTGTATTACTCATATGTATACTGAAATACGTATATAATAGCTCATTCTATAAATATTCTTGACGTTATTTTGAAGTTAAGCAAGGAAGTACGACATAGTATTAAGTAACATTATTGTTATTTTATATTTTAGCACATTGGATTCAATACGCATTATTTATAATTTTCGTGAGCCCTCACGATCCCGCCCCCCTCCTCCTCCGAACACAATCTTCTGGATAAAACATTGCTTTTCAGTGTATTCCATGTTCTATTGACTTCTTCCAAAATAATATTTGGTCATATGTACGCCTAAAGTTATTAAGTTCGTACCTAGAGTCTAGCAAAATATGAAATCTAACAGATCCATATGCTGAGACCAAAGTATCTGATTTACGTGTTCGTCACGACACCACCGGCAGGAAAATGAAGCTCTGGTTAAGGGGACCGTACTTTATCCTTAAGAGTTCAATGATGCTTTTACTTTCCACAACAGCTCATTTCCTCCCAAAGAGTTATTGTTTCCTCTCAATGATTGCTGAGTCCATCGCCACTAGGATTAAATGATCATTCCACAGTACTGAAGTAAGTTGCAAACAGCCAATTATGAAAAACACAATATGAGAGGGGGAGGGTGGTGGTGGAATAAGCAGTGTCCTGTGTTACTTGGAGTCTCTCCCACTCGGCTAGCATGGCTCCAGCCTCTGGCTTAACTCAGCGAATTTTTGAAAAGAAAAATGAATATCAACAGTCCCGTGATTGGTTATCAATATAATTATGCTTACTCACAACAGCGCCTCTATAATATCTTCAGTCTTGCAAAGTTAGTTATTTCTCCATTAAAAGTAGTGCTTTGCGATACCCATACGACAGGAAATTTCGCTATCTAGTAGCTAATGGAAAATCTGGTGGATGTAGATCCACTTCCTTTTCGTGAGAGTCTGGTAATTTCTACAATGTCGCAATTACGCATATTTCATACGCGATTCTGTGTTCTATACTGTGATAGACAAGAGGAGCACATTCTTTGCAAGCCAAGGGGCTAGAATAACATTAGGAAAAAGGATCCGACCATACATATATACACGATGCTACAAGTCAGAATTATTGAACCGAGGTTTGTGTCTTGAATGCTTAGGTCAAACTCTCAAAACGTGTGTGCAGTACGTTGCTATTTAAGCATTCATTCAATACTGATTTTAACACGTAAGCAGTCAAGTGTTTCTCCCAGTTAATCGTTTGCCGGTAGAAGAATATAATTTATTATCATTATTATTTACGATAGGCAGAAGTTGTTTTACTACGATAGAACGATTTTCAAGAAACGCATACATAAACAATCTCCCATCTTTCCCCATAAAAACTCACACGACAAAATTCTCCCTATCCATCTAGAGCAGATTATTAGGATAAAATTCTGCTTCCCATAGTCTACTCAGGAAGACGGAAGAGTCAATTTAAAAATAAAAATTCGCAAGAGCAAAAATTCCTTAAAGAATATCATGAAATTGCGGGAGTGACTAGGGTGATTCTACAGCATTTTTTTCTTCTTTTTCTTGTTTATCTTTCTCGTCTATTATCTTTTCTTTCTATATTTCATTTAAATATTTCGGCGTTAGTTCTCCTAAAGAAGAGACCTGATGAAGTCTGATACTACAGATATTTGTGGTGTATTGTCATTCTTAGAGGTTTGTGCTAACGCCAACAAGTAAGCACTTCTCGCAAAGATTCTTCTTGTTCAAGTAAACAAACAGCTTACTACTAATTTTTAGAACTATTTCTAACTACACAAACAATTGACTTGACATATTCTTCAATCTTGAGATAAACTTCCCAAATCACACAAAAGACAGATACTTTTATTTAAAACCACAACGAATGTAAATAACATTTTTATTATTTTGAATTTGATTTTTAAGGTCTTTAGTCAACTTTGGCTTAGAGCGGATGGATGATGATGATTAGATGGTGGTATGAAAAAAGTAGGAGGAAATGGGGAAAGCCTTGAGAAAACCCACGATCACCGTGTTTGTATGGCGAAAACAGGATCGAACCGACGACGCGTAGTAACATTTCAGTGAGAGGTAATCTACATGATTCGCAGCAAGCAAATTCAATCTAAAGGAGGAAAATTTATGTTGAAATATGTTGTGATGAATTAATTGGACGTTGGCATTACTACAGTTATTTTCATTTAGCTTATACTTTTTGTACTTTTTAACTGCAAGGCCTCATGATGCCCGACGAGAGAGAGGTTTAAACCCAGAGCCGAATCGTAGGCTACTAGATTACAAAAGATGGCCGTGATAGGGTTTCATTTACAAGAATGGTGTTACTTCGACATTTGCAAATACAAACATAAATTTCTTACTAGCCGTCAATGAATCCTTGTTTTATTAATAAGATCATTCTCTTGGTGTGATGTAACAAAATATTGACGGGAACTTAAGAAAACCGAATAATTATCTCGAAAAGTGTTTTCCATGATTTTAATTCATCTTAATTCGGTTACCAAATGTGATTAGGTCAACAAATTATCCCAGACCTTCCCTACACTTCCTCCCTTTCAATCTTATAGAATTTCTTTGCAGGAAGAACCTTTACAACCTTTATGATGTAGTGGTAAACTTAAAAACAGACATCTTCAAAATATAATACAGTATCATGTACAAACCTGAATATTGCTGGCCTTTAAAATTTCTAAGTTTTCTGTATATACGGATTTTATGAATGCAAAAGTAATTATTATTGTGCTGAATAGCCTTCTGATAGTCTTGGAGCACTTACAGGTGGTGAAACAAAACGCATGAGAGTTATTCCATATGAAATTGACAAATCGAAGAATAAACAAAAGATGCACAATTTTCAAAATCTGCGAAAATTTCCACATTCATTCCATCGTGTTAGCGGAGACGATAACTAGCTTTACAGTTTGATTTCCCTCACCATTTGATCGGATCAGCCATTTTTTATCGCGCGTGTGTGCAGAACTTTGTTAAAGCCATATTACAAACTAACTAACTAACTCTGTGGCTTACGGAACTCGCAAGTTCATCGTCGTAACAACAAACGTTCGCATAGGATTCTATCCTAGGCAAGATCAAGCCAGTTTTCATCACGAACACCCACCTCTCGAAGATCCCTTCTAATATTGTCATCCCAACGACGTCACGGTCTTCCAAACGCTCTCTTTTCCTGTGGCTTACCAATCACGATAATCTTCGTTTCTCCCCTATCCGAGTTACATGGCCTGCCCATCTTTGGCGTCGGGATTTCATTATTCTTACCACATCGTGAGAGTCGCACAGTCCGTGGAGTTCTTAATTATGGAGTCTCTCCATTCTCCAACGATCTAGTCCCGTATATTTTCCTTGAAACTTTATTTTCAAACACACAATTTATGGTCATTTGTTTCGAACGTACTCAAACTTTCGCAACCGTAAAGTATTATCGGCAGAATAACCGATCTGTATATTTTCAATTTTAACTTTCTTGATATTAATCGCGAGGTTACAAGTTTCTGGACTGAATAGAAACAGCGTTGCCCGATGCTAAGCGACTTTTTATATCTTCCGTGATCTTGTTATTGCGTGTTACATATGCTCCTAAGTATTTAAAATTGTTTACTTTCTCTATGATCAAATTCTTAATTGTTATGTACCTATTGTCTTCATTCTCTGTGTTTCGGCTTATCATGTATTTTGTTTTATCTATGTTTACCTGTAGACCAATCTAATCGCACGCTTCTACTAAGACATCGGTGTTGTTTTGTGGTGCATCTATATCGTCCCCTATTAAATCTACATCATCCGCGTATCGCGGATATAAATATAAGTTATTAAGTTCGTAAAGTGTGAAATCGTAAAGTGTGAAATATAAATTATAACTGTAAAGCTAGATATCGTCTATGCTAACATGATAGAATAAATATGCAAATTTTCACACAATTTTAAAAATAGTGCAGGTTTTATTTATTTTCAATTTTGTCGATTTCGTAGAGAATAACCCATGATGAAAACTACGGTGTGTGCTTTTCACATGTTTTTATTTCATAGAAGTTTCACACAAAAATAATCGAAACGTTAATCCACCAAAATAAAAATCCTAACCCTCAAATAAATAAATAAATAAAAAAAAAAGAAAGAAAGAGGAGGAGAACAATAACAAGCAAACAAAACGACTCACCTCCATCCCTATCACTTTGCAATGTCCAATGTTTTCCTTTTGACAAATTTCCACACAAATACTCTATACAATATGAAGCAATCTACTACTTATATAACACTTACTTTGCAACAGTGAGGAACTGCTGAAATAAATGACTAGGAATAACATCCGACCTCTCCATTACTTCTGAATACAGCTCTGTCTCTCTATTATATAAGTAGATGAAGTCATTCAACTGTTTCGCTATCACGGCTACACGATCTTTACCAGCTAGTTTTCTACTTGGAATCTGAAATTTAAAAAAAAAGTATTACTTACACTCATATCTCAGATAACAAAGTTATTACATTGAATTTTCAGAAACTAGTTCCTTCCAGTAGACATAGAATATTTCAGTTTTAAGTTATGTTATTGTATACTCGAAAGTGATAATTACTAATATTATTGTCATATCTGTTGTAATTATGAAAGCTTGAGTTCTCTTCGAAATGCAGTTTGGAAACTGATAAATGGATGTGTGGATAAAAGTTAGGTAAATATGGGTGCCCCTTGCTTAAATATTTGTACATTTTTGTTCAGAACTATGAATGTGTACATATTCAATGCAAATGTTAAGATTGGTGTATTCACTCTATGTTAAAGGTTGGTGCATTCACTCTATGTCAAAGGTTGTTTACGAAGAGAACAACAGATGGAAACAAAAGCAACAGACGCAAATTATGGATTGAATTATTAATCTTTCATTCAGCTGAAGGAAGACTAATATTAGCTCTAAACTTTTGTTATCTATTTGTGTCAATGAAAGTATCTGTCTTTATGACATAATTTATTGTATTACCAGATACCATGTATCGCTAGTAAGGGAAAGCGAACAAATGTGGAATGGAGTCCCAAGTTGATTCAAAATTTCCGTTTAGAAGTAAACTCTATTTTATTGTATTGATTTAATGGTATTTAAATTTTATTTATGGCCTTGAGGCATCTAAGGTTTAGGTCGGGATAGAAAGGATTCGGAAAGGTGTTGGCCAGGACCTATGCTGAAGGTGCCATCCTGGCATTTGCCTGGTGTGACTGAGGAAAAAAAACCAGGAAACTTCTGTCATTATCGAACCCAAGACCTCCCGAATGCTACGCCAACGCTCTACCACTCTACGGCGGTTCGGTGTGATTTAATGGAGTTTAAAGTAAGAAACTCTAATGAAACATACCATTCATTTACAACCTTATGAAACTCACCAAAGTGAGTTTCATTTCATTTATTGGCTGTCAGTGAGTAATAAGAACGACTTCATAAAGCTCCAAGTTCGTTACAAATAGGAACGTATAATAATAGATATGCTCAAGAGAGTATATTTAGGTTGCTTGTAACATGTTCTTTCACAAACATTTTTAAGTTTCATTCTATCTTATAAATGTAGGCACTAAAATGTTATTTCTGTAACTCTGATAAGTTCGTTTTTGTGTAACAACTTTAAAGAAAGTGTCTGTATGTTCTTAGGGAAAAAATATTAGTATACCATATCTATGGAAGCAAATCAATCGACGTGCTATTGTAGATGTACAGGAATTTTACGTACCTTTACAAAATACGGTGTTCGCAAGTTGTACGATGCTCGCTGCAGAAACCTTAAAATGAGCTCCCCATGGCCTTCTTCTGTCGCTCTGTTTCTACCAGGTCCTGACAACCGCCGAAGAACGCATGCAAGATACATGCCAAATGCTCGTCTTGCTTGATACTGACTGTAAATAAATTAAGAAATTCATGAGTCTCTTAGGAATTATATTTTTAAATTATGTTTTTGTTCACACAATTCGATAATTTTTAAACGAGACTGATTTTATCTCGATGATCCTATCGATCAGTTGCGCACTGCACACAAAATAAGGGTTCTCGAGTAGAACATGTCAAAATCGCTTTCAGAGTCAGAGTAGTGACATTAGAGCGCGGAATTTATGAAACTGCACGTGCGTCGCGTTAGTTGGTCGGAAACCTGAAATTGAGCAGAAAATAAATATCAAGTATTGAGCATGCCTTGGCAAAAATGCGACAAAAACATTGTATGGGAACAGTTGTCTATTTTGTGCACGTGTTTTGGAATAGCATAAACGCTTCTCCAGTTGAACGAAGTAACTGAAGATGAAGAACGTCCGGTTCTGCTCGCACACCAGAAACGATTGAAAAAATTAAGTCGCCAAAATGGAATCCCCTATATGTTGAACATCGAAAAGTAAATAGGAAATTATTTGAGAACGTGGTATATATGAACACACGAGTTACAGGACAGGAAGGTGTTTTCACGAGTTGTTACTATTTAACCAACAACCAACGAGTTATTACTTCCATTTATTACAAAAAAGATCTATTTCCTAAACATCATTATCATTACAGATGATGAGACATAGATATTTCAGGGTGACCCTAGAATGAAACGGCGAAGAGCAGAGTGATAGTAGGCAAATTCTATGAATAAAAAAATATTCGTGGTGAAAGTCACATCAAAACGATGTTCAATGTCTTCTACGCCTGCAAAGATATTGTGTTGAAAGCATTACTACTGCTTTTTATGTTGATATTACGAAACGCGACATTTCCCTGCACCACAAAGCTGTCTCGTTTCTGGTTTTGAAAAAAAAAAAAAATCATGTTCTTACACGCTTCTTATTCGTTGCATTTAGCACTGTGTGACTATCTACTATTTGTGAAATTCAAATTTCATTTAAAAGGTGCATATTTTGATGATTCACCCGTCATCCAGAAAGTTGTAATAAGAGTACTGAACAGCATTGCAGTAACTGCTTTCCGGCGGTTATTCTACGCAATTTGTGAACATGCAACAGTATGTAGGTGCTGGAGGTAACTACGTCTAATAAACCAAGTTTAGTCGTTTACTGCAGTGATTCACAATTTTATTCTAGCACCAGTCTCGTTTCCAAATTATTCATTATGGAAATTCAGTTTTCCTGCTCTCACAAAATACAACGAATTGATTTACGTTCATTTTCACCCTGAAACATCTTAAACACTTCGAACTAAAGCATATTTACCATAAGCTCTGCTGGAACATATTCTGAGATAAACTACATTATCACAATTCAATGTACCTTGTTTACTTTTCCTATATGAATGAACTTTAAATGAAAGTTACAGAAATTGATCACAGCACTGTATGTCTCAACTTGCTGTTTAAGACTCGACACATAATTAAATAATTCGCAGTCTCTTATCGCAGTTACTAAAGACGATGACTCAGCTTTGTTTTCTACAATTTTAACCAAAAAAGTACAACGCAAAAGAATATATATATTAAAAAATATATATATAGACAATTATCATAATGAAGTTCGTTCTCACACTAAAGCGATTTATGCAGTCCAAAACTTTGAGTGAGACTTTACATCATCTTTAAATTCATACTTAAATACCATAAACATAGCTTTAAACCAGAAATTATTAATATATATATAAGGTAAATTTATGAGAAAAATGAAGGAAAATACTTACAGCTTATATGTTCCGTATTAGAGCATACATATATTCACATAAATACAAGTCACTACGATATTTCGTGCACACATTTGCACATTTTCAAGTGTACAGGAAGAAAGCGGAGTGCACAAGTTTGTGAACCACCCAAACCGGCGCCCATCCATGCAAGAGACTCACATGTAAGACCTGCTCCATTTTTATCACTTTTCCCACAGTCAGTATCAATACTGCTAATGGTCCATACACCCTAAACTGCAAATTTTGTGAGGACTTTTATGTGGGAAAAACAGGTTGACCTCTCAACATTCGTATTAATAACCATCGTCACTTCTGTATTATCAACAAACCAGATGCCCCAGTTTCCTTGCACACTGAGTCCCACAATA
>JAGDQP010020329.1:6499-33446 GCA_022664845.1 Lepisma saccharinum | reverse complement strand
TTTTCAAAAACAATTGAACGCAGAGGGCGCTGCTGGAAAAATTACACACGAGGTTAGAACTCCAGCGACATCCTTCACGTTAAACAGTGCTGAAACACAGACCTCTGAAATTCATGCTCCCACGCTTCTGACACCGACCAACTCCAACACTACGTGCGTTGGTAAAAAAAAAGGCCTTTTTGCTTTCAGTGACAAGAATCGCCTCTTTTTCATGCACGATCATCTGAACACCCTGTGCATACAATGTAGTAGTTCATAAAATACTGTGTTTTTAGTAGATAGTAATTTGTACATAAGCTTTCTTTTCCTGACTCTGACCTGCAGGTAGTCGTGCAATGTTGGTACTCCTGTTCCGATAGTGTTTTGTTTTAGTATCCAGACCTTGATATTACTGTTAGGAGAGTGTTTTCTTTGACTGCTTGAATTAGCGTCGCTGGTGAGTGTGCAAACGTTTTGTTTACGCTGATTTTAGTGTGTTTTTCAAATACACAAAGAAACTGAGACAGATAAAGTATTGTTGTAGTGTTCTAGAAAATGTCTCGCCGTCGCAGCTGTCGGTATAGTCCAGACAACTTCTGTTACATTTGTGGTGAGTTCACCTTTGCACGAAATAGGAAGAAAATCTCGCCTATCATAAAGAAAGCTTACAAACATTACTTTGAAGTAGCAGTTGGAGACCAGGATAAACAGTGGGCCCCGCATGTGTGTTGTGCCAATTGTTAATGTAAATTAATTAAGTGGTGGAAAGGTAAAAGTAATGCGGTATTATTTGCTGTACCCATGGTATGGAGGGAACCACGAGACCATCTAACAGATTGTTATTTTTGTTTAACGAAATTTCAAGGTTTCACAAATAAGAAATCGAAGAGACACATTGTTTATCCGGATTTACTTTCTGCAAGAAGACCAGTGCCACACTGTGATAGTTTACCTGTATCTTCAAAACCAACAGACAAGGGCGTGATAAGTGAAAGTGAAGAAAGCAGCTCTGAAGAAATTATTACATCACAAGAAACAAATGATCCTCTATATCAAGGAACAAGTGATTCAGCTCCTCTGTTGTTACGACAGCCAGATTTAAGTGATATAGTGCGTGATCTCGGTCTAAGTAAACACCATGCGGAGCTGCTAGGTTCGAGATTGCAGGAATATAATCTTTTGCACCCTAGTACAAATATCAGTGTATTTCGGCACAGGGAACGTACTTTTATTAAATATTTTTCAAGTGAAAAAACGTTGACATTTTGCAACGACGTTCATGGACTAATGAAAGCTTTGGACATCAGATACAAGCCAGAGGAGTGGAGACCTTTTATAGATGGGTAAAAAGTTAGTCTCAAGGGTGTTTTGCTAGACAATGGTAATAAACTGCCCTCTATTCCAATTGCGTATGCCAGTTTAGCTAAGGAAAGTTATGAGATTCTAGAACAGATTCTGATATTAATTAAATACAGTGAGCATAAGTGGAAAGTGTGTGGTGATTTCAAAGTAATTGTTGTTATTGGGAATGCAACAAGGCTACACAAAATATGCATGTTTCCTTTGCGAATGGGATAGTCGAGCTAGGAACTCTCACTACCTAGAAAAGAAATGGCCCGAACGAAATTGGGTAGTTGGTGAAAACAACGTGCAGCGTGAAAGTCTCGTCGCTCGTGAAGACATTCTTCCACCGCTTCACATAAAACTGGGTCTCATCAAGCAGTTTGTAAAGGCTATGGATCCAACTGGCCCTGCGTTTGCATATCTTGCTGAAAAATTTCCTTGTCTTTCAGCTGCAAAAATAAAGGAATGTGTATTTATGGGCCCTCAGATTCGAGCACTACAAAAAGATAACCGTTTCGAAGAATGTCTGACAGAAAAAGAAAAGCGACATGGATATGTTCTCGCAAAGTAGTGGACAATTTCCTTGGAAGAAACAGAGCTTCCAACTACAAGGAACTAGTTATTGAAATGACTGAAGCCAATAAAGAGTTGGGATGCAACATGTCTTTGAAAGTTCATTTCATGGATTCTCATTTGGACTTCTTTCCGGAGAGTTGTAGTGATGTATCGGACGAACACGGAGAAAGATTTCATAAAGACATTTCCACTATGGAGAAACGATATGAAGGGAAGTGGATACCTACGATGTTAGCGGACTATTGCTGCACAATTACTACTTATGGATTGAAATAAATACTCACTACAGTTGCTTATTCTTTGTATATTTCTTGGTTTGCCAGCTAACTCAGATGTCGAACATGGACTCTTTACTCTAATGATCTCAGGGTATTAGTTTTGGTTCTTCCGGATGACGTCATATATTTTATTAAGATGCCTACTTGTAGGGAACCCAGGCTTTCGCACATGAGTGAGGCGAAACTTAATATTACTTTATAGGTCTTGGCCTAGTGTAGAAATACTACACTAGCAAAACCAGTAATTGTTCTGCCGCAGAAATAAAATATGGATAAACGGAAAAGTATTTATTTCATTTTAGTGGAATACTAAAACGATTCTCAAAGTGAGCTCTCTGTGAGTTTCTTACATGCCTTTGCCGGACATACAACTTGATTGTACAATATATATAACATAATTCTTCAATGAAAAGAGTGACAACATACTTTAAGTAATAAGTTGGGTAAATAGATTATTTAACAGGTTTGTTTCTATTAACATTTTCCATTCATTAAATAATGTCTCGTAATTTAAAGTTGTTCATAATTTTATAGTGCATTTTTGTCTGCCATCTGTTCATCAAAGTCTGCATTTAATCATGGCTGCTCTCGCAAACAATAGACTGATTCGCCTTGTTGTGCAATTTCCACATGCAGTGCGAATAAAAGCGCATTCAAGCCTTCCTTCATCCTTAATACGTATTGATTAACAGTATAATTGCTCCCATAATCACAGGTAATATACGAGACAAGTAATATAATCATTTATACAACATTAGGTAAAATATGTGCATATAGCATAGGTTCACGTTAGTAACTTTACCTACTAGCAAATGTTTTATAACATAGTTTCGTATCAATTTATGTTCGGTATTAGCAGCTTATATACTTTAATCCTAACTTATCCTAAACTTCAATCTAAACTAACTACGCGTAACAAACTTAACGGAGGCTAACCTAACATCAGCAGAGCTAAGCCAAGCTAAGCATAGCTATAGTTTGCTATATCAGGGTCAATATCACTGGTCAACACTCTCTCAAGATGCATCAACAAAACTGACTCCAACTCTTGACTCATCAAGCTTCTCAAGCTGTTTCTTATTAGCTTTATTCTGGAAAGGGTCTCTTCACATAATTTAGTCATTGGTAAAGTGTATACACATTCATACGCTTTGCACTAAATATTGCAGCATGATGATGTAAATCTTGGAGAATGTGAAACACACTTCCCATACAATTCTGCAAAATTTTCGAACAACAGGATTACACTCTTCAGGCGTTATTTCCACTGCTTCAGTATGAACATCGCCCTCCATCATCTCAGTACCAGCAAATGAATAAATACTTACGATGCCTTCTGGTAAGGTCTGTCGTATGTATTCTTATTGCACTGCTAAATCTTTTAACTGCTTCTTCAACATTTTTATCGTCGGAGAGATTTAATATATTCGTTTCAAAACGGCAGATTGAATACTAACCACTATCTTTGTAACATTCCTTGGATCAAAACAAGTCTTATCGACGTACAGTTTCCCATGGTGCAAAAAACCATCCTCGATCTTAGACACAGTTTTATCCATTATATCATGTGTTGATGCGGAACAGTTCTAATGACAATACTGACAACGGCGCTTCGTCGGGGCACACATATATTCGGATTTCTTTCACCTTTCCTAATACACCAACATCAATCCATGATTCTATCCTATTATTCACAACTTTGCAGAATATCAGGGCTTCTTTAACAACTTACCGGAAGATTCTCTGATCTTGTTTTAGTCCACTAATTGTGTTTTCTACCATTTGCATGTCTCTGTAGTCCATCACTGAACGTTGGAGGTAAACGAACAGGTGATTAATTATTTCAAATATCTATGTATAAATGAAACCAACCAAACAGTTTCATAATTCAGTAAATAATTGAGTTTTTGCTTCAAAACGAGTCTTACTGTTAGTCTTGAATCCTGTTGATTCTGATTTAGCACGAAATGAAGACGCACTTAGACATGCTTGCTTTTCTGCTGAATCTTTCGTAATATTGGCCTCTTTTCGTGTTTCTATTTCAGAGATGACGTTTTGCACGGAGAATTGCACCCAGTTTTCTAAACTTTCATGTAACGTGGTGGTGGGAGTTTCTTTGTTCAGCCAAATTTGTGGAACCAGTGAAGTCAAACAAACAATTTTACCTGCTTCTTCTCTGTTATTATCGTTTACTATTCCTCTATTCTCTTCTAAGAAACCTTGAAAGAAACATAAGTTACCTGTATATGTCAGAGTTATGTACTGTCTTGTGCAATGCAAGATGTCTGGTCACAAAAAATCAATTTGACTGCATGCCTATTGAACAGTATATGGAAATGGTTGGAATGTTCTATTTGAAGAATGAAACACTCTTTTGCATTTTTCCTACATATTGATATCCTACATATTGATATTTTTCCTACAATTGTCACCAATGCTAATCAGAAGGGATTTTTATTGTCTTCCAGTACCTTTAGAAGAATGCAATCCAAATCAACTAAGAATTTACTTCTCGATATTTCCTAGCACGTATCTAATTACGAGGATTCACTGGTCATGAGCAGGTGCATCTTGGTCGTGTAAATGAATACGGTAACTCGCAAATGCACTTCATTAATCTCAGGGATAATCACTGATTTGATATTGCGACCGAAAAAAATAATGAGACTGACGGTAGTCGGGCTCACAATTGTCAGCAGAGAACCTCGGGTTTGGTTCAATTTGCATTTCCTTTCTTCTATGATTTCTGTTTCTCCATGCTCCGTGTTCTGTCAAAGATGACTTGATCAAGATGCTGCTCCAACTTGGTATCACTTTGGCCAATTAACTTAATTCTATAAAGTTTCCATGATTAACAAAGAAATCACTTATCAAGAACGTTCCCTCATTTTAGTGCATGCCTTTGGAACATGACCTGACGATTCCGTGAAACAAGTTGATCTTCAAAAATAAGAGATTTGATATCATGCTGTTTCTTCAGATATGTTTCAAAGAGCAGACTGGTGATTAATAAGTGTTTTATTATGTATTTAGGTTTGCTTAGATTTGCGTGGGTTCATTAATATACTA
This sequence comes from Lepisma saccharinum, assembly GCA_022664845.1. Taxonomy (NCBI): domain Eukaryota; kingdom Metazoa; phylum Arthropoda; class Insecta; order Zygentoma; family Lepismatidae; genus Lepisma; species Lepisma saccharinum. The sequence continues at coordinate 28,200 of JAGDQP010020329.1, read as the reverse complement.
TGAAATATATGTACCTTAAAATGAATTATGCTGATAGCATCTAAATCTAAATAAGAGTTGGCCGAATTACATGAAATAATAATTTAATAGTAGTACCATTCTTTAATTAGGATATTCAATACTAATATTCGGTACAACATAGTAATTTCGTAACAACAATGAGTAAACAACGATCGTTTCCAAGAGCATCCTTCCATATTTCATATTTTATCATTCATCAAATTATCGTTCAACATCCTAAAATTTCTTGATTATTTGTTACCTTTATTTAGACGATATTTCACACAGAAGATACAAGATATTTCTTACACGTAACTTCTCAAATATTGCTTATTTATCGATATCCAGATCTTCAATTTATAACAAAAAAAAAAAACCATACCATCCGGAATTCTATGTAATTCGATGTCGTTTATTCTTTGTTTTTGCCATTCATCGTAAAGAAGTATTTCGAACTAAATTGTTGAGTCGCTTGTTTCAGTATTTCATATCATTGATGGGTATTTTTACTTTCGTTTCGAAACCCTTTGTTACACGTTGCGCCAATCACTGAGCACACAATTTCAGGAAAACTGATTGAGCTGGTGCCTACACCTGGAAGTGTGTGCAGAAAACTCTCATCAGTGATAAGTTGAAGGTAAGCCTGGTAGTATGTATAACTGCACCATGTTTGGCCTTCCTGTAAAATCTGAGCTTTTGGGTTAAATGGTAATTCTTCACTTGTGGTGTCAAAACTGGACCGGATGTCGGAGAAATAATTTTGTCTCGACCCATATAAACTTACCGAATCAGAAATAATATGTGGAACCGAAATTATCTCTGGAGCATGCACATTTTCCCTGACAATTGGCAAAAGACCCTTTTCTCATGTTGAGAGACCAGCTGTTCCCCCTTAGATCTTCTGGTTTACTAGAAACTTCTGTTACGAACACGGAACACGACGCGATCGGAGACGTTATCGCTTTCAACGGTTTTCTCATTGCGACTTCTGGCTGTTGGAGTCACCTCCAAGTGTTCTGGTTCCAAGGAATACAGCTTTTGTGTAGGAAGATCTACCTGATCCTTCCAGCTTCTGCTTATCATTCCTCTAATTCGTTCCGCTCTGCTTTCTTCCTTCGTTTCCCCTTTTATTATAGTCCATGGCAACAAAAACATGTTATACACTCACAGTTTGCAGTTATTCACGAAACTTAACCTGTAGTGTAGAGTAATTCCGAGAGCGATGCCTCAGTTACCAGATTTGGAAAGTTTTCCAATAGAATGCACGACCAATGAGATGTGAGTGACGAAATATGTGCGGTCAGCACGTATGGTGAAGATGGGATGTTGTTAAGTTGGCTTTTTTAGCTGATATAGTAAGGTGTGACACGTTTTTGCAGCAACATGATCTAATATTAAAGTATACAGAATCTTTAGAAAAACGTACTATCAATTCATTCTTGATTGAAGTGATAAAAAACGGTTAGCAGGAAAGCCGTTGTCAGTCGTGACTTCGTTTTTTTTTTTCATATATGGCACTTGGCGGAAAAGTACTGGGGTAGAAAGTCTCGCCAGGCAAAATGGGAGAGGTGCTCCACCAGGAAAAAAGATTTAATTCTGTCATATTTAATTGTTACTTGTTATTTTAAAGTAACATTCATATCGGTTCCGTGACTAAAGGTGTATTATTTGAAGGGTGTCGGGAGAAAGCAAGGGATGCCACAAAACAGGTTTATTGAGAAAATCAAGTTTAAATTTATTAATCTCTTAATATTAAACGGCTCAACAAATATGGAATATGGTCTGTTTTCATTCATGAATATTTTTTCCCTTCGTTCTATTACCCCAGTAGAATGACCTATTCAGTACAAAATCGCTAGACATGGACCTCCCCGGTTTTAAGCCGATACCCCTAACTTTTGATGAAGGATTTAAGAATCTTATCCCCAAAACAGTGATGCGTACATGAATATTTCGCTGGACGTAAACACTGTAGCAAAAAATATCAAACATGTATTTCAAATATATATATATATATATATAACCTGAGCTCCTGCGTAGCCTAGTCCGTAGCGCGCTCGACATCAATGCGAGCGGTCCCGGGTTCGATTCCCGGTGGGGCTAAAAAAATTCGGTGTTGACCCAGCATCGTGAGGACAATTGGGGAGCTGCTGTGAATAAAAGACAGTGGCGATCACAGTGAGAGCTTCGGCTCTCCTCTCCCAACCCGTCTGGTCAGCGTGGGAGCAGTAGACTTCGCTTCGCGTCACGTCGGAGCGTAATGGGGGGCATGAGGGTTGGAACCCCACATCCAACCATCCTGACTGAGGTTTTCAGGTTTTTAGATTAGTTACATCAGGTGAATGCCTCGATAATACCTTCAAACTAGGCACTGACCTATTTGCTTCCCACATCCACTCACTTTCCATTTCGCGGCCTGTGCCAAAGATACTCAAAGGGTATGGAAGTAACATTTTGTTTTTGTTTTTATAAACTGAAATTTATTTATTAGTGTTTCATTACCTTTGAATTTTTTCTTATTTAAACGAGATTAGTATGATAAATAAATTTAGGGAAAGGATATTATATACCTTTTAAAACAAAGGATATTGCAAATTGCATAGATGGCCAAATACAGTGCCTTCGATTTTTGCAATTCTTACTTATACGCATCAAATTACTGTGAATTATATTACCTTGAGGTTATTCTATATTAAACACCAATTCGAATGGTATATGTGTTTTTGATTCATAGAGAGTCTGTTCTAAAAGTAATGAGAATGATGCTGTTTTTTTTTTATTCAAGTTAGGTTCAAATACACTTAGAACCTTTGAGAGCAGTCCCCTTTCGAGTCTGTACACCGAGTCCAACATTTCTGCTCTTCACCGTAACAGTTCTGAAAGTCTTCAACGGAGACACTGTTCAGTGCCCTCGTCACAACCGCTTGGATATTTGCGATGGTCCCAAAATGGGTTCCTTTCAGGCCAGACATGATGTGAGGGAACAAAAAGAAGTCGCACGGGGCCAGGTCTGAGCTGTACGGTGGTTGGGGAAGCACTGGAATATTTTTTTTAGCAAAAAATCTCTCACCGCCAACGCAGTGTGGCTCGACGCACTGTCGTGGTGAAGGATCCAGTCGTTCTTGATCTCTGGGCGGACGCGCATGACTCTATTTCTTAACCGGTCGAGTAACTGGACGTAAAATGCTGCATCCGGTTGGAACAAACTCCTTGTGGATGATTCCTTTACCATCAAAAAAGAAAATCTTCTCTTCCATCCTTGAAAGCCTTATGAAACCGGAAAACTTAAGCAGACGATAGCGCTTCCTTTGCGCAGGTTTGTCGTAACATTTCAAGTGTTTCCGACATATCTTTCCCGAGTTTCACAAAAAACTTTATCGCATAACGTTGTTCACATTTACGCTGCTATTTTTCGCGTGAAGCGTCACTAATACAGCACCTTACTTAACGGGCGATTCACACTCTGCAAAGGCTCAGAGGAAACTGGCGGCGGTCTGGCTGTATACCTGACATCCCCCACTACAATCCCAAGTCGAGCAATTCGTCTCCCAACGCGCATGGCGATCGTGAAGAAAACATTCTAATTACTTTTCGGACAGACCCTGTATGCACAGTGACGTTTTATTGTTACGTGGGCATCACTCCCGGAATTATTCTACGAGTACTAAATAACTGGTGTGAGAAAATGATAAAATCATGACTTGACTAACCGACTGCCTCGGTTTTTCTGCTTGTTGCTTGCTTGAAATTCCAACTAGCTCGGATTATTTAAAAAAATGACTAACTTAAAAACGTTATTCGTTGTCATCTAGCGTAGGAAATAGGCTACATCTCTAACCTATCAGTTATATTTAATACGACATTGGGTTATACTTATTATTATACGACTGAAAAATTAAAAATTTAAACAATCGAACATATTCGAACAGGGCCGCAGTGATGTCTTCCGAACCGCTGTCGCACCAGGCAAATGCCCGGTAGCACAGTTGGCCAGAACGAGATGGAGTATTCAAAATCATTCAACAGGCTGCAGGTTCCCAAGTCTAAATCATCTACCGGGCCGCAGGTCCTCAAGTCTAAATCATCTACCTTGCCGATGATCATCTATAAATCAAAATCATCTAACAGGCCGCAGGCCCAATATCAACATCATAGTACATGGTTGAATAACAGAGTAAAAGGGTATAAGTACGCTGATATTTTAGCTTTATATAAATAGATACATTGAATAGCATGGAGAGAGACGGCTATGACGTCACTAGAAGGGAGTATAGAAGCAAAAGGATGTAATGTCACTCAGGTTATATAGCTGGAAGGGCACCCGACTAATTGACTAATATGAAGTAGCGAAAACACACTTCAAGGTAAGCATGGAGATATTGCCATAGAACCTACGCTAAATAAATCAGAAGGGCAACGTGAGGCAAATTACTCTATGTTTAGGGGCACGAAGTGTCTCATATATGGTAAACGCATAGGTGGGTGGGCAGAAGCGTGAAAGGGTATAAGTACACGTATATCTTAGCATTAGATGCATTGAATAGAGATAGGGCAATAACGTTACTTAGTAGGCTATGACGTCAGAGTGAGCAACGGTGTAAAAGGGTATAAGTTCACTCATATCTTAGCATTGAATGACATTGAGAGATAGGCCTATAACGTCACTCAGTAGGCTATGATCTCACCGGGTAGGCAGCGGTGTGAAAGGGTATAGCTTCGCTCATATTTAAGCAGTCCTACTTAATTCTTACTCTAGTGAGTTGTGAAATTATCCATTAAAGGAAACAAGCAAATATCAGGTAAAGACAGTCGATCTGATGTCATTTATTTAGTTGTTTTTTTAATGTGAAGCCTAGTAATAATCGCACTGTAAGTTAAACTAACCATAGAACTTCAAATGGATCCCCACGTCCATTCAACGAAAATGTTGTTGAAAGTTAACCCAGTGTTTCCAATTTGGATGAAATGTGGCAGTGTTATAGAAGTGATTTGAAATCTGTAAATTTTATTGTAGCAGCGGTTCCAAAGTTATTGCATTTCAAAAACGGAATTCAAATTCTTTGTTATAGTCGCTATATACAATCTTCGCATCGTTTTAAAATACGAAAAATGGTTCCTATTTATGCTAGGAACATGAATCTATTTTTATTCAGATTGTTCTGAAATGATCAACTAGATAAACTGATACATAAAGTTATGACTTACCTGGTAGAAAACTTACAAAAATAAAATGTTGCAAAAACATCTAAAACACCATTTTGTAAACTTCAAATCTTTATACCTCAAAATCCCCATCATGGATTTGAATGACTTTTTTTTTGAAAGCTCATTATGTAAAAAAAAATGTATGGAACTTCAAGGTACTAGGGTGAAAAGTGAAATATTATAAATGTACCTGTAAAAAGTAAAAACAAGTCTTACACTGCTATCTTCCTTTTTTGAATTTGAATTTTATTTATGGCCTTTAGGAATCTAAGACTCAGGCCGTGATAGGGGAGGGGAAAGGATGTTGGAAGGTGGCGTCCAGGGGCTATATTGAAGGTGTCATCCCGGCATTTACCTGGTGTGACTGAGGAAAACGCTGGAATGGTTCTGTGCTTAAATGATGGAAGGTATCTCATGTAGTGTTGAAGAATTTTAAATAAAATATGATAAACTTATTGAAATAAGCTAAGCAGGCCTATCTGCTATGAATTTTCGGAAAGAATTCCAAAATATCCAAAAATGCCGGATTTTCGAAAAGATTTTCAGAATCTCAAAAAAATCAGATTCATAAAAAATCCAAAAATGTCGAACTTTGCGGAAATTTTTCAAAAACTCAAAATTTGCGAAATTTCCGGAAAATGTTTGAAAACAAGAAGTACGATGGGGGACCAAGAGGGGATAGAAATCGGAGATAGTGGGTTAAAATCCTTCCTTGAGCTGACGTGGAAAGAAGTAAAATACTATTTCTTGATAGTTAATTTACAATCCCTTTTCGAAATAACAATATTGTTTGCTGTTGATGGCAATTGTTTGATGTACATAACTGAAATTGATAATTTCATATAGTTTATTTAATTTTTAGGAACGCGAGAAATTTTGTGCGGCATTTGCTAATTTCATGAAAAATAAATACAATGGTACACTTCGCAACAACAAAAAATTGCGACAGCGAACGCCGTGCAGCTAGGCAACCCAAATGGCAGATTCGTATCCCATAATCGTGTCTGCTAAACATACCCCCTATTTCTCCTTCCTTCTTCTCGCCCATACTAAAATCAGCAAACATCATGAGCACGTTTTATTTATAATTTTTTTTTCAAAATAGACTTGTATTAGTATCGATAAAATGAAAGAATAAAAGCGAGACGACATACATAAGTTGATCCAGAGAGACATTTAAACACATACAATTAGTGATGAGCGCAAGAGTCTTGGTCTTGCAGTCTTGGTCTTAAGACCAAGACCAAGACCAGGGATTCCGATGCAAGACCAAGACCAAGACCAAGGGTGCAAGACTAAGACCAGTCGCAAGACACTTGCACACGCACTATTTGAATATTTTTAAAACGTGGAAAGGAAGGGGAAATGATTATATCCTTCACTTGAATTTCTTTGGCTTCTGTAAAAATACCGCTGGAGCGAAGGTGTTCCCAGTTGTGCAAACCATGTGAGTGGATCTGAGAATCATGCCGCTGTTACTGTAGCATACTAAACTAAACTTATACTGTACACTACTGTACACTAAACTTACAATATAAGGGAAAAGTTTCTTTTAAGGGCTATGTAAAGACAAGATCTCCGACAAGAGATGGAAGCACTATCTCTGTGCATGTCTTATGTATTTTTATCGTTGCACGAAATTTCAATGCTGCTCCTACAAATTCAATCGTAGAGTGTTCAAACTTTCAGGGAAGAACGTTCATAAGTAATTCAAGAATTCTACCTGTGCCGATATTTCATTTGTTTCTTGTTCATTGTTGTAGGCATAACAACAATGAAAAGATTTCAACAATGAACAAGAAAAAAATGAAAAATCGGCACAGGTAGAACTCTTGCATTACTTAGGAACTTTCTTCCCTGAAAGCCTGAACTCTCTAGGATTGAATTTGTAGGAGCAGCATTGAAATTTCGTGCAACGATAAAAATACATTAGACACATACGGAGATAGTGCTGCCATCTCTTGTTGGAGATCTTGACTTTACATTCTCCTTAAGGATAATTTGGATAAAGGGCAAAAGGAAGTCTGATGTCCTGGCTTTTCTGATGTTAGGTTTGTCGTGGTATCATCTACTAATTCAGATACAGGTGGATTATGGTCAGTTCGGAGTCTGTACTGATTTGTGTAACCAAGTCTTTGTGTTTGTTCTAAGCTACTAGTCAATTTTGTAAAACGTATGTTGATATGTGTTATTGAAAAGTGAGTTCTGTTTTTTTTTGTGTGTGTGTGTGTGTTGCTACGGAGAATTGAGTCTGAATAAAACAACAGTTTTTGCAGTACACTTGGTAATTGTTTGTCACTTGTAGATAAAGTCGGGAGGAATATTACTAGATGTAGACTATGGTTTTGGACGCAAAGCAAAATTTACTTTAGAGTAATCTAGAGGTAACAGGCGTGTGGACTTGTATCGAGCACAGAAATGCTTCAAATTCAGCAGGTTTACTTTGATACATTTGTTCAACAGAAAAGTATTGGTCCACAAACTCGTAAGTAATTTTACCGAGCGGCCGTATGTGAGTTGGTAGAACGCTGGCGCCGCATTCGGAAGGCCCGTGGATGGAATACCACTACCGGCCATCCTGGCTGAGGTTTTCTAGAGTTTTCCTCAGTCCCACCAGGCGAATGCTGGGATGGTACCTTAACTCAAAGCCCTGGCAGCTAACTTTCCCATTCTTATCCCAAGCGTTAGGCCATAGATGCCTGTTAGGCTTAAATAAATTCAAATTTGTAAGCAATTGTACTTTCTATCACTCTTCTGCCAGAGCTCTCTTGAGTCATGACTAGTCTCATTATCGTCAATTATCTGGGTCTGTGGACATGAGTGCTTCTTAGACGAAAACAACAACACTAACAAGGGAACCCTTTTTGCTGTTCAGTGAATTTTGACTTCGGACATGTATTTTGACCTTATTTGAAGCACATAGATAGCGAAAATAACACGCATAGACTCGTACTCTGTCATTATATTTGTGTCCCAAACAAGTCGAGTCGTGGAATTTGAGCGACTTTTAAGCAGTAAAATCAGCCTTGAAGGTGAAACTTTATATTAACTAAATAAGTTATCAGATGCATTTCCGTAGGTACATTTACATGTAGAACACAAATTACACCATGAAAATGTTCGTGAATTGAATGTTTTTTATACAAACTCCAGTTTATGATCGAAAATGAACAAAATTCCATAGAAAGTAATGCCGTAGAGGAACAACAATGCAACTATGGGAAAAGAGAAGGCGGGGCAGGGGATTAGAAATACATAAAAGATTTCTAATACCTTTTGGTTTCTAATACCTTTTGGGGGCCTAGGGCGCTTGCAATAGCTAAACCACTGATCGACTACACGGTTTTTAAGAAAGAAGCGAAGCGCTGGAGCGAGCATAGAAAAAAAGCGAGTGCACCTCATGGAGATGCGTAGCAAAATCGTTCCGATGCCCAGCGGTTTCTCAATTTGGCGACCTTGGCAAGGCCTGGGGGCTCCGATACGTTCTTAAAGTTATTTTTTTTTAAAAAGGAATATTACAATTATAAAGTTTGTAATAAATATGTTGTAATTATAAGTAAAATTAGAATTCGTTTGTTGAACTTTAAAAACCTAAGTAATAATAACGGACTTGATTTGTTTACATTTATCTTTAAATAAAAGACGAAAACGTGGAATGATGGAGAACAAATTGACTGAATCACTTTTTAATGAAAAATCAAAGAAAGTGAAATCGGTTTAGATCGAAAAACAGTTCATTATGCTTTTCATTTTTAGAACTTATTAATTCACTATAATTAGTATTATTGTTTAACTGTTTCATTTTAAAGTTCAATCTCGAATATTTATAAATATAATCAAATCAGTTGTGTTTTCTCGTGCTTACCACAATTATTTAAAATATTTAACTTTCAAAACATTTATGGTTAGTGTGTATGTTAAATAAGATGTTAGAAACAAATATAAGATGTGACATGACAGACGAGAATTTATTTTGATCAGTATTTTGAAAAATGTTTACTGTTCTAATTATTAATTATACTTTTAGTTTGTAATATAATTATGATAATGTTTGTTTGGTAAGGGGTATTGAAAATGTACGTAAACGAAGAGAGCGCACGAGAAGCGAGTGTGTTGCAATTTGTTCCGGAATTACACACCAAAGAGGAGAGGGGATGAAAAAATGTACGTACGACATTCAAATTGTATTATTTAAAATGTCCGCATTAAATAACCGTGTAGTTGATCAGTGGTTTAGCGATTGCAAACGCCCTACGCCCCCAAAAGGTATTAGAAACCAGTATCTTTTATGTATTTATAATCCCCTGCCCACTCTTCCCCTTTCCCACAGTTGTATTTTTGTTCCTTTTCTGCATTACTTTCTATGAAATTTTGTTCATTTTCGATCATAAACTGGAGTTTGTATAAACAAACATTCAATTTGCGAACATTTTCATGGTGAAATTTGTGTTGTACATGTAAAAATTCCTACGGAAATGTATCTGATAACTCATTTAGTTAATATAAAGTTTCACCTTCAAGGTTGATTTTACTGCTTAAAAGTCGCTCAAATTACATGACTCGACTTATTCGGGACACAAATATATGACAGAGTGTGAGTCTATGCGTGTTATTTTCGCTATCTATATGCTTCAAATAAGGTCCGAAGTCAAAACTCGCTGAACAGTAAAAATAGTTCCCTTGTAAGTTTTAATTAAGAACCGGGGTTACAGTTTCGAGTTTCGTTTTTGCCATTAGCCGACATCCAGATGGCTCTGTTACAAAGTCGAAATCTTGCTTGCGTAAGGTTTTCATGACTTGGTCCTTGTCATTTTCCATGGAAAAATTCCAAGAAGAGTCCACAAGAATCATTTGTGGTTTGAAAGGACAGAAGAGATCTTGCAAGACATATAGCTTAAGGGCACTTCTCCCATCTCTTCCCTTCCCCCTGTCTCAAACAACTGACCGTCAAACTTCGGTTCAGTTTTGCTTCTTCTCGCCTTCTTCGCACTGGATAAAAAAAAATGCATTGACTTAAAACCACTCATCACCCTCATATACAAATTTAAAAAATGTGATGTATCAAATTCTTACAAATTTTTCAAAGCATGTAAATTATAGGTCTTTAAAAAATAAGCAAAATGAGTTGAAAGAATTACCCAATAGCAATACAAGATCAAGAACCTTCCAGTTCAGTTCAGTCTTGTATTGAAAAAGTAACGTATTACGTTCAAATAATAACAATAATAATAATAAGAAGAACAGGAAGGAGGAGGAGGAGGTTCCAGCGACAATTAAAATAATTATTCAAAAAAGGAATTTATCCATGTACAGTTCAAAAGACAATGTATAGACATGACCAGAGCTGAAATGGGTCACTGAGTCAATCGGGTCGTTTTGGACCGGGCTACCGGTTCTAGGCTTCAGACCCTGGCTAATCCGGTGACCCGATTTAGACCCGGTAGCCCGGAGGACAAAGTAATGTTTTTAATAATCCTTGCGTTTGAACAGTGTTTCTTTCAGGGGTGATCAGGACCGAAGATATTACCCCCAGAATACAAAAAATATGACTTCGAAATTCCGTTCATTACAATTCCCAGACTGGGTCAGGCCGGGTCACCAAAAGTGACCCGATTTTAGCTCTGGTCGTGAGTTAATGGCTAATGGTGGTGAATCATGTATCATAGCATTGTTTTCTTCCTTGGAAATAAATTTTATATCAGTATTAAGCAAAATGAAATTTATATGCACTCGCACAAAATAAGTTTTACATGAAGCACATAAAGTAGTACATTTCCTAGGAGTGTTTGGTTTTAACCACTTTGTTTATCCACCACACACAAAAATTAATCATGAAATGAAATAAAGTTAGTTCTATGCATTTTCAAAAATTAAAACTTTCAAGAAGTTCAAGCTATAAAAATAATCTAAGGTCATGTATGTTTGAAATCAGCGGTCAAAACGTAGTTTACTGTCGACCACTTTAAATTACTATTGCGATTTCATGGAAATACAAAATGCTTAAAACGAATGAAACTGAATTATTTATATTAAAATCCAACTTGCGGCACACTGTTAAAGATTTTCCTGAACGGCTCTGACATGTTACTGTCCGACGATACTGATCTACTGTTATTTAAAAAAATCTACTGCTTCTGATTTCAGATTCCATTTTACTAATTTTAATATATGATAATTATAATTGTATTTTACTTTTGGAATGACTTTATATCATTGATCAACCTACCTCACTGTCAGTAGCACACTGATATCGGCCAATATCAATAACACATGATTTGCAACTTCGATCGATGTTGGTGTCCGATATCGATCAATATCGAATGGCAAAGAATTTTGCCGAAATTTCCGATATCAAAGATCGACGCTGATCTCTATCTAAGCTCGATATTTAAAGCACAATTTTCCACTCTGAGATTTACTTTTTTAATAAACGGAATTACATATATTTCTACAGTAGTTTTTGAGCTTGATTAAATGCTATCTTTATTCCATTACGCGTCCTATTCTCCCGACTTGACGCACAGCTAAAAAATTTCGCACTTGTCTGCTGTTGGATTTAAACCTGGTACATTGTGATTTGTCTCTGATTTTCTTCAGATTCGAATGACTGTTCAACTCATTGTTCCATATGTCATATGCTACACCCACAATTTTGTTATTAAGTATTTTTTATCATTGATAACTTTTAAGTGAAGTCTATGTTAGATGAAAATGGCTTGACTCCATGTCATTCTTGGGCAGCACCCGCAGTTCAAGATGTCATCAGGCATCACATCACAGGTCATCAGGCTTCACATCACATTGTGTCGTATGATTGAATCATACAGAATGTCAGCTATTTTATTTCATCATTATTTTAGGATAACAGTGGAGTATCTCAACTGTGAGTTGATGTTATTATAAAGTCAGATTTCTGATAAAGGAGGGAAGTGCAAAGAAAGAAGGCAACTGGCAAGTTACACATGCTTACGATTCTCGATTTGATTCTCTACTTCGCCGCAGGGCGCACTAACTACCCTCGCTACGTTCTAGTGCAACTCAGGTCCATGAACTACTACTGAGGATCGTTTTCTTAAAGAGAGGTCTCATGCGGTATAATCCTGCATTCTGGAATGGTTTGTGGATCAATATATGGATAGATACATCCAGTGTTTCTTTCAGAAGATTACGTTCGGAGGGTTCGTGGGGGGCTCATGAAAATTATAAATAATGTATATTGACCCAACATTTTAGCACATTATTGATTATAAATAATGTGCTAAAATGTAAAATTACATTAGTGTTACTTAACAATATATCGTACTTCCTTAGTTAACCTCCAAATAACATGCGCAATAATTATAGAATGTGCAATTATATACGTATTTCAGTATATGTATGTGTAATACAATTGTTGAGACTAATTCTTCCAGGGGCGCGGTTGGAAAACCCCAGTGAACATAAGATAAAGATAAAATGAATTTTATGGGCGGTAACAGCACTATGACTTACCCCCGTCCCGATACGGTTGAAGCCCCTTATCTTTGTCACGTCTAAACTTAGCTGTTATTTGGATAAAATACGAAAACTGAAACAGTAAAATCATATAAAAGCTGAAGATGTAAAAGGTCTTCAGAAATATAAAACACTGGTGTAAATAGCCAAAAGAACGAGTAAGAAAACTAAAGATGTATAAAGTCTTTAGCATAAAAATTTAAAAAGCGTGCAGGCTGTAAATGGGCCTTCACAAAATAAAACAACAATACTACATAAAACTTAACAGCTAAGGGACATAATCATCTCAAAGAGACGGAGATAAACTTGTCTCACGAACATACATAAAAATTCTCCGCAACATACCTAGTTCAGCCCCTAACAATGACGCCATGTCATTGGGGATGTTATAACGTCGTCTGAGATGATGATATCCTGGACAATCTAAGAGAACGTGACGGATACTTAAAACTACACAGCAATTATTACAATGTGGTGGATCTAATCGTCGCAACATATATCCGTGTGTCAGGCGACTGTGTCCTTCCTATACGTAGTTAACATAAAAGTACTTCTTCACGCCAACTATCTCGGCAAGATAATTTCCAAGGAGCAACAGTTACCTTAATTTCTTTCACTTTATTAACAACAACGTCATCCCATCGTCGCTGCCATTCATTCCGTGTAATCTGTCTATAATATATCAACATGTCCTGAAATGGGACATGCTGAATATCAAGGTTAGCTTCTAAAGAGGCCTCACGAGCAGCTTCGTCTGCCAATTCATTACCATGGATACCAACATGACTTGGTATCCACGAAAAGACAACCTCACCACCAGCAGAGCAGATGGCGTTTGTCTTACAAAGGATATCTTGCTTAGAATACATATTATCGAGGCTTTGAACAACACGCAGAGTCGGGTCTGCAGACTGTCTGCGGACAGACTTGAATTTCTCCACAGACCGACCGCGATCAGTTGTCAGACAGATGTTTGGATTTTTGTCTCCCGACCGAGATGGAAGACATAGACAACGGTCCTCTGGTGTAGACGAAAAATTAGGGGACAAATGTCTTCCACGGTTGAGTTTGGTGCTACTGCTACCCTCTTTCCACCCCCTACCAGATGATATACTTTCCACATCCTACCAGATGACCCAAATATGGCAAAGAAACATGCAATATAATACAAAAATATTATTAAAATAAATAAAATTAAAAAGACATTCATGTCCAATAATGCAAAATTTTAAGACTGATTTTTAGTTGATTAAAATATTATTACATTCGTTAGTTGAAAAAAATCTATTAAGCTGTATAATAATACTAAATTATTATTATTTTGAGGGAAAGTTATGAGTTAAAATCTTTTCATGATCTATAATAATTCGTTCGTATTCGGCCCCATTGAAGAACTTTGGGTACTCGTCTGAATGAGAACTAGTTGCATTCACGTAAAACTTGGCGTTATTTGATTACGAGAAAGTAAATTATATGTTAGGTTAAGTTTCTTCAGAAAATATTTCTGATTCATTGTAAGCACACTTATTTTTCACCAAATGCAGCTTAAAACCGCTGTTAACGCTATTACAATCACGTTTGTGAAGTTAGCCCCCCACCCAAAACCAATTAAGGTGAAAATTAACCAAATCCTTAGGGAGTTACATGATCCCTTTACGCATCTAAGGCTCAGGCCGAGATAGTGGGAAGGATTCGGGAAGGTGTTGGATAGGGTCTATGTTGAAGGTGCAATCTCGACTTTCGCCTGATGTGACTGAGGAAGAATGCTGCAAAAACCTCAGTCAGGGTGGTCGGCCGCTAGAATCGAATCCACGAGCTCCCGAATGCTAAGCCAATGCCAACACCATCCTCCAATTTAAGTCCTCTCAATAAGTTCTCTGCATGTTGGTTACCCCTTTTAAATAACTCTCGTATCCAATATCGTTTGCGCTTATATTTCCTGTTAGACTGGGTGACCAAATAGCTGGCACAAACACCCGCGAAAGCCACTGCTTCCGTCATGATCTCTCACCAAAACCAGACTGAAGTCTTTTTTGACGACCTTGCTCTGATGAATGAAAGAGGGAGGGAACTCTGCTCTATTGGAATGTCTGCTCACGACCCTTTCGTGTCACCAGCCAGCAGTCTTCACTACCTCCCCCACGCACACTGGTCAGCGGTCACCACGGAAGTATTATACAAACATGGAAAAGGAATAGAAACCCTAACGTAAATATGAGCATCTGGTGGCCAGTGCGAGACAGACAGAAGCCCATATATATTACTATAGGAATTTCATTTCTAATAACCTCACAAAGAATTGGTACATAGGATGGAGGGGAAAGATTCATAAAGTGAAAGAGGATATCAAAAAGAAGTATCCTGTCAAGGGTTTTAAAAATAAGTCACGTTTTACACCAAAAAAAAAAATGATTTTTTCTTCTCCATATTTCTCCCCCATTTAAAATGTATGGCGTCAAGAGCATCTACATTTTAAATTATGCTACGAGATCAGTTTTGCTCCTAAAATTTCCATTACATTTTTAAATGAAGGAGACATTCTTTAGGCAGTTCTGTATTAGGGCTTTTTTTAAATTGACTTTCTTGTTTTTGTAATATTACCAAAAATGTTAGTACACTGTCTAACTGTACCTCTTCCCCTTAAACACAATATCCGTGTATGTTTGGTCTTCCTTTGGAACTTACCTGGAGCACGGAGAATGATAAATAATTGGAACAGTGACTAGAAGATGACACAGAGCACAGTTCTATGGATTGTTACAAGGTAAGAACTTCAATGTCTAAATTATTTTGGACATCATTTTGGATAACCCATGATTGCATTCTGTCAAAACTTACGAAACATAGTTGTGTGCCTAAAACAGCAAGTAAACTAAAAATAATAAAATGTTAGTGATGTTGTTCAAATTAAAGCGAAATTAAACTTAGGTAGTTCTATTCTGTACACTTAAATGAAGATACACAATACATTAAAACATATTTCCGTTACTATTGACGCATTAAGGCATTCAATGATACGCATAGCTTTTACTACTCCCTATATACGGTGTAAAATTTACGTATGAAACGTATATTTTTTTTAAAAGCAAGACTTGCAAGACTCTTTCATGCAAGACCAAGACTGGGCAAGCAAGACCAAAACTGGGTGTGCAAGACCAAGACCAAGACCAAGACCGCTTCGGTCTTGGCCTTGGTCTTGCTTTTGCTCATCAGTACATACAATGAAACATTGAAACCGATGGATGTCTATTAGACAGAGGCAGAGAAATGAGAGAGAGAGAGAAAAGGGGAGAGAGAAGAAGAAAAAGAAGAAGTACAGATAAAAATATGGAATTTAAACGTAGTAAAAAAGAAGTTCAGTTCCCACAGTATAAGGTTCAGTTCCCACAAATCAAATCTAACCGCAAGATAGAAGTGACTGTTGGATTTTATATTATTTCAGGGTTATTATAATATATAATGGGTGCTTCAAAAATTCATTAAGTCACTTTCAAAATGGAAACTTGGTGGTCAGATTAAATACTCATGATTTCCAGTGAATCTCCAAAGTTTGAGATACATCTAGGATATGTCAAAGTGTAACACATATGCGCTTTGTTTGCAAATTCGTTTGGGCTTATTAAACATACTGGTTAGAAACACTTTGTAATCAGGGATTCTGCCAGGGTTTTCAGATTTTGGGGATCAAGTCAAAATTGGGAGGGTGGACATAGAGTTTTGCACGGGTTCTATCAACTTTTGTCAGCAAAAAAAGTTAAAGTTGGTCGGTAGTCTCGAGGATTTGGGGCTGCTACCCCCTAAAGGGGCCGGGGTCTGGCGAAATGACTGATTGTAACAGACCCAATAGATACCTTCTATTCCAGATTACTAATGCAAATTGAACATAAAAAGAAAATGAATGAATGATAATTTTTCTGCTTAATTTCTATCAGAAAGAGCCAAGATTACATATGCAAATTGTATCAAAATAAAAAAGTTACAAATGTTCAAAAGCAAAATTAGCATGTTTCTATAAGCATAGTAAACCTTACATGTTCCATATTGCAATCGTAAAAAAGAAACATGTGTAATAGTATGCTTATAAATTAGAGGATGGAAACGAATTTGGTGCCAAACTAATATAAAAAGAATTCTCTTGAAATAGGGAAAAAAGGGGGTCATTTTCTACTCATGTCTTAAAATGTATCTGTTCCGAACATGCCACTCCAGATTCCACCTATTGCGAATATAACGTTCTAATAATTACAACACCAATGAACTAATGTTTATAACAATTCGCACAGATGGAATGAACACGGCAGAGCTGAAACGGGTCACCGGCTGTCGGGGGATGGTGGTCAAGTTTTGTACTGTGTCGTCGGGTGTAAGATTTGAATTCATTCTGACCCGCTGATTCGATTTAGATCTGATAACCCGTAGAATGAAGGAGAGGTTTTAATTATTTCTTTGCACTTGAACATTGTTTCTTTCATGGGTGACCAGGACTGGAGATGTTACTCCGAGAACACGAAAAATACGACGCCGAAATTCCCAGATAAATAGATTTTCCAGACCTGGTCACTTATGTTTGGGTGAGGCCCTATCACCGGGTCATTGAAAATTGCACGGAATTAGCTGTGGAACACGCATAAAAAGAATAAGGAAAAATAAAGAGAAGTGAGAGAAAAATAAAGAGAAGTAAGAGAAAAATAAAGATAAATAAGAGAAAATAAAGATAAATAGATAGAGAGATAAAGCAGAGAAAGACGAAGCAAAGGTACGATAATAATGCATCAAGAAAGAAAGGAAGAGAGAAAGACCAATGAAAAACATGAAAACTACATTATCATTATGCTAAACAACACACACACTGTTTACTCGGATTCTGACCAGTGATGCCTCGTAAGTTCTCTACAACCTGGAGATGAACCTCTGTTTGAATATTTCAGTATATGCAAAAAAGAAATTGGCTGATGGGGAATCGAACCCAGATTTTCAAATTAGAAGTCCAGCACGCTAACGATACTCCACAGGTGACTACCCAAAACGTGGTTAAGTGTCTGCCTTAGTTGGCCGCGGCGAGCGGCTGAAATTCGTTCATTTTAACACAGGGTTCCCATACATTAACCGAAATATAATGTTTTATCATTTTTTTTAAAAGCAATTCAGCATAGGAACCTCAATATAGTGTATACAAGTGTTGAGAACTGAATGGAGTGATCTGATGAATTATATTTCTCATAGAAATCTGGAAATCCTTAATTGAATTTCCCATAAGAAATTAATAAAAATAGAGGAAAATGTCGCCCCTGATTATACATTGTTGAAGTGAAGTAGAAGCTTCGGACTTTCACAGAAGTGAAGAACTATATTTTAACTTGGTTTGTACTGTGCCACTTATTGCGTTTAGTCAACAGGAATAATAGAACAATTGATGCAAAATTATATCAATCATCCGTGATTTTGAAGTAATGTCCCTCTGTGCTTATGTTCAAGCAGTTCGCTGTTTGTTTGTAAGATGGCTCTACGGTCGCCCACTCCCTTCTTTCTCATAGCGGCGCGGATATTTTAAACATGAAACCCAAGGTTGTTTTTAGAGCCCCTCTTCACTCTTCATTGGCTGCCAGGCTGGCCCAAAAGCCAAAGTCCCAAAGTTGAAAGGAGAAAAGAGGAGAGGCATAATTTACGATCCGTTCTATTTTGTGTGTCTGTGTGTGTTTAGATGAAAGTAAACCTGTGACAAACGAGTTCTCACAAGGAAAGGTCGCGATCTCATACGAGCAAAGCCGAATGAGACATAAAGCAGCTGAAAGACTGTGGATAGAGAAGTAGAACACCAAAATTATAGGTGCAATGGCTCAGGGGGAAAGGATATAAAGGGCACAGAAGTTAGAAGCAGTGGCGTAGGTAAGGGGGGATATTGGGGATATATCCTCCTTGACTCTACATTTATGAACTTGGAAGAACGAGTATTTCTAGAAGGAGAAAAATTAAGCTATGTTGGAAACATATAGTTATTAGTTAAAATATAAAATTAATTATAAAGGTGGTAACAGCACTATAGTTTACGTCCATCCCGATATAATTTTAAGTTTATTCTTAAGAAAAAAAGAAGATTTCTAGACAATAATAAAAAATGTAGTAATTTCTGTACTGATAGTCCCAATGAGGGTAGAACGAAAATTTTTAATATAAAACATTTAAAATCTATGGGTAAAGCAGTTACGTTCTACGTAGAGAAGAAATAACTTTAATAGACGTCCTCGTTACATTAGATATGAATTATAAATTAAAATTACACGCATTGAAAAGTTTCGGTTGTAAGATCTAATGTGATCTTTCAGATCATTACGGAGAAGATAATTTTGGTAAATTTTATTTTTTATGGTCAATGTTAGTAACTTTTGACTTCGAACCAGCAACCTTGGAGATGCTGGCCTAACGCCTCAGACCACACGACTACCTCGGTCGGCTATAAGGGAAGAGTTGAGAAAATCAATTATTGACATTTGCGATCTAGTTTCAATTAAGAACTTTACTAATTAAATGCAACTGAATGATTTTCTGCATTAGCGAATGAAATTCTTAATATCGCCTGCATGGGAAAGCTTTGTTGTTAATTACGTCAATGATGAGTATGCGATTCATTAAAAAGCAGTTTATTCACGTGACTCAGCAACAATCTGGCAGATCTTACCCTAACGTGGTGTTGCTTAGGAAAGTTGTGAAGAAACAATATCGGGATTTAGCGAAAACAATTTATCAAATCTGATAATTTTGGTATTAATTAAGAGATCTTATTTTATTAAGAATATGATGGAGGCAGCAGTTTGCTACGAAATAAAAAAAATATTCAAGACATACCGTAATAGTACCCTGCTGTGATTTATGTACGTTGTGCAACACATTCACTCAGTGTGGGAGTATTTAAGACCATTCATATTTGTGATCGAAGCAATTATCCAAATTTCTTTATTGAACAATTTCCCAAACTCACATTGAAGGCATGTAGTGGATTTAATACATTTATAATTTATTTGCTATCTTTATTCCATTAAATTAGTATTCGCTACGATTACCCGTTGTACACATTATTACAAAAGGAACACCTTCACTTAGTGAACCTGTGAATAATGCCAAAGATACTGTTATAAAGTTTGAAAGTTCTAAAGCAAGACAAAGCAAGTTGCAGTATATTAGTTTTTATAAGAATCTATGAAAATATTTACAA
The DNA here is from genome assembly GCA_022664845.1 of Lepisma saccharinum. NCBI lineage: Eukaryota > Metazoa > Arthropoda > Insecta > Zygentoma > Lepismatidae > Lepisma > Lepisma saccharinum. The sequence continues at coordinate 8,291 of JAGDQP010020329.1, read as the reverse complement.
AAATACAGAAAATGAGCTCTAATTACAGTACTATATTTGCTCTTTCACGCACGTATCCCGAATTTTTCTTATGGTTTTCACTGATTTGCGGGAGGTTCAAACAGGATCTGGATATGAAATTTAATAACAAATACAATGTGTTTTAAAACTGCACCGACAAACTTCTGGAGGTGATTCCTCACACTAAAACAAGACGAAAGTTCCTCAGACAAATTTCAAAATACGTATATTTTGGAAGCTACAGGGTCCCGAAAAGCATGAGAAAATTAACTTCAGAGCTTCGTATAACATCACGAAAATTAGGGCTGATGTGACATGGTTCCGTCAAATGATCATCATTATCGTCACATCACAAAGAAAATCTGCACTGTCCCAAAATGCATATTTCAAAAATCCACACTTGGCGCCCAATCCACAATTATCAGAAATTTTCTAAAGTAAAGATGGGTCAAAATGCAAATGAATGAGACAGCTTTGATCAGGAAAGAATAATTTGTTCGCGCCAAGCAGATATCTCAAGTAAATTTTATACACTGAACGATTTTCTAAGAGAAAGAAATACGTGGATGCATAACAAGCAGGACTAAGAATTACATAATTTCGAATGTTTTATTTATTTGTTATTAAAGAATTTTAATACCATTGCCCGATTGGATGCAGGAATGATGTGTTCCATCTTTACTTACACGGTAAGTCTTAATTCATGCTCATCTCGACCTACCTCTACTTCAGATATATAGCGGAATCCCATACTTCCTTTAAGGAATCCCTTGCGGAATTATGAATTCTACATTTTCAAATAGAGTAGGTTTATAGTCTTTGAGGGTACCACGATGTATCAGGTCTACTGTTCCTGGTGTTATAAATATGAAAATCTAAGGTTCATTTTCCCACGCTTTCGGTACCCTGTAGCTCCGAAACTATGCACATTTTTAAAATCTGACAGAGGAACTTTCGTTCTGTTTTGATGTGAGGAATCACCTCCAGAAGTTTGTCTATATAATTTAAAAACACGAAGTGTACAAATAAATCGGAATTACGGAGAGGCCCTCACTCTCTAAACTCTCTGGTTAGATACGTCACTGAGCTGTATGGAAGAGCAGTATCGGTCTAGAATATCTAATACAGTAAGTAGCCAGTGTGAATTAACTGGGGGTATGCCCGGGATTTCCCCCCTGGCAAATAAGTATCCCACCCTAACAAATTTATTTTTCGTCCCTGCCAGGGATAATTCCCCCCCCCCCCTAGAAGATGTTTCGATCAAGATGAGATAGAAAATCATAATATTTTTATTTGGCAGAAGTTAAAAGTATTTTCATGCAAGTGACAAGGGTATACGAACTTTTACTAACAGCTAAGAAGCCTATTTAAAAGTCATTTCGCTTGTGATGTTTATGAAGTAGCTTAATATGAAAGATTTAATATGATTGGTATGATTTAGTAACCTATTGAAAAAATATGACTCTCTCTCTCCACTGGTCTAGTGGCTACTGTCGCTGACTGCTGATCGTGGAATCCCGGGTTCGATTTTCGGCTCCCTCAAGAGATATTTCCTAAGCTGGAGGGACCGGAACGTTGCCCACCAAGGATCTTGATGCAGTTGGGGAGCTACTGTGAAAAAAGACAGTGACGATCAAAGTTGAGCGCTTCGGCTCTCCCGACACGTCTGGTCAGCGTGCGAGCAGTAGACCAATTCCTCCCTTTGGGAGAGGCCTCATGCGGTATTGGATTGAATATGGCTGTGAATTATACATATATATATATATACATATATATATATATATATATATAT
>JAGDQP010020328.1:0-33447 GCA_022664845.1 Lepisma saccharinum | reverse complement strand
CTGTATGTCATGTGTATTGTATTGTAAATACAAATATGGTCATAACGAAATTTTGGTATTTTTGTTGAATTAAATTGAATTGTATTTATGATCTTTAAGTCGGAGAAGAATAGAGGATGAGGATTTGGGGAGCGAGTCATCCATGTCTCAGTTCGAACGTACTATACTGACATTAGCCTAATATGGCAGAAAAATCCTACAAAAGTCTCAGTCGGGATAGTCTACCTCTGGATTCGGATTCAAGAACATCCGATTAGTATACACTCTACTAACTGAGACCCTCGATATTCACGTTATTTAAATAACATAAAAAATGAGCGTGAGTTGAACCTATGATCACATAAAACGAGCGCGTGTTTGAGTGAGTTCACTTATGAAAATCCGATTTTAATCGTTAGCTTAGCCCACTTTTTGCGACTTGACTTTGAGTTGAGCTGCGCTCATTTCAAAAGTGAGTTTGGTACTATACTGAGAGTCTACTCTGTATAGTACCAAGGTACATTTTTATTTTACATTTCATAACTTCACTTGATATCTTCTCATAATGATTTGTAGGCATCCTACATTCCCCAACACCCCCTAATACCCTTCCTATACTTGAACAACACCCTCCTAAGGAAAATCACTGAACACCCCTGGGTTGTTCGTTCTTGACATTTAATCCTGAGAAATTCCATGAATTAGGATTGGCAAAGAAGTCAGTTATGGTAATACACAATGAAATCTTGGAAGCAGTTTTGCATTTATTCTGAAGAAATAACTTTTTTTGGACTACATTCCTTTCTTGTCTCTTCAGAAAAATCAATTAACTCCCAAAGAAATGAGGTAGAGAACAATAAACGTCCCCGTACTCAAAAACCTGTTTGGTGACTGCTACCTGCTGTGCTAAAGTGCAGGGATGCTAGACTGACTTCGGATGCGCATTAACAATCACTCACTTTCTGTTATATTCTTTTGTTACTTGTGTGCACAATCGAAAAGGCGGAAAGAGAAGGGTTATGGAAACAAAAAATTAAGTTTACGCAGATCAACTCTTACCAAGGACGCCATCGGGGAGCAAGAAAGGGCCCTCACACTCCCCCACCCAGAGAAAATTATACTTTGAAAAATATAAAACAAAAATAAAATGTGTTCTTCTTATATCTTCTTTATATTTTATTTTTATGTTTATTTATTTTTATTTTATTTATTGTCAACATAACATGCTTTATAACCGAATTGAAGACCTGAATTGAAAAACATCCCAAGTCCACCGGAGTATATTTTTCAAGAGGAACAAATAATAGTTGTTCAAGGTCTTCGTATGTTATCCTATTCAGCTGAAAATATTTGTATTAAAAAGGGGAGTCTGTGGTTGGATTAGGATGTAATATTTATGCAAGTGGATAGCCCTTGAAACAAAGATACACCGACGAACAGAAAAAAAAATGCAAATACGATAAAAGTGAACTTGGGATGTTTTTCAATTCAGGTCTTCAATTACAGTGTTGATATTTACAATGCTCATTTACACACGTTTTTATTACAATATTTCTAAATGCTTTGGAAGTCAAATCACATGTATCCAATTCGATACAAGTTCTATATATTTCGTTGTAAGTAGTACATATTCTCCAGATTTGTTACTATGTCATTATATTGTTCTTGCCTTTTTGCAGTGGAAGAGACCAAATTTGATTTATGTATGTGAAAATAGTGTTAATCTATTATTTGAGGTATTTTATTTTATTGATAGAATGCTTTAATTGGTCATCAGCCGGTTCTCTTCTCATAAATAAATAAACAATATTTACTGCGTCATCTTTTCTGTTTCGTCTATCCGTCTGTAAAACTAGGCTCTTTGTCGATAACGACCAGGTCTAAGTTATCCAGGAATTGATGCCAAGGAATGACATATTTTCAAATGATGAAAATAAACACGAAAATGTTTAACTAAACTACGGTACTTGCAAGAATATTAAAACGTCTTGAAATCAACGTCAAATTCTAAGATATTTTCCCAGCAAAAACGTGAAACACAATGTGTAAAGAAATTACAAACTCTAGGAACTTGAAGATATATTGAATTCAGAAGCTTCAGGAATCAACGTCAAATTCTTTGTCGTTCTACATTCTTTTCTGTAGTTCACAATGGTTTGTGGTGTCCTCAATCTTCCAACGTTAACTCATTTCTCGACGTTATACAGTGGTAAAAATTTGCACAGCGACATAAGTCGGTTGACAATACAATATTCTATTGTTGCTTTCATATATTTCTATATATTTACATATTTTAAAGCATATTTTAATATTTAAAAAAAACATAACTACTAGCCTGCAACGTTGTGGTGTTTAATTGGTTGTAGAACGCTTTAGGATTTGGGTTAAAAAATCTTTTTAGACATACTTTTCTTAAACAATTCGTACTAAAAAGTAAAAAAAAAGTTTATTCATGACTAAAAAGAAAAGTATGGGGCGCGTTATCATATAGTCACTTTATAAATGCTTCAATTAGCGCGCCTCATGTTTTTCTGTTTAGTCATGCATAAACAAAAATATATATAGAAATTATATTGTCCTAATGGAAGAATGTCTCTAAAATATCATGCGAAAATATAATATTTTCCTACCTATGCGTTCCAAACAAACACCTTTCTTATTACCTCATCTCGTCCCCAGTATATCTTTCTCAAAAAATTATTTTCAAACACACGTAATTTATGCTCATCTGCTAAGGTCGTACTCCAACTTTGGCCACCGTAAAGTAGTTCCGGCAGAATAACCGTTCTGTATATTTTCAATTTCCTTGATATTAATTTTAGAAGTTTTTCGACTGAATAGAAACATGCGTTCCCCGATACTAAGCGACTTTTTATTTATTCCTCATTTTTGCTTGTTACGTATGCTCCCAAGTATTTAAATTTGTTTACTTTCTCTATGACCTCATCCCTAATTCTTATGTTATTATTTCCTTCATTCCCTGTGTTTCGGCTTGTTATTGTGTATTTTCTTTTATCTATGTTTGCTCAAGACCTATCTCATCGCACGCTTCTACTAAGACATCATTGTTACTTTGTAGTGCATCTATATCGTACCCTATTAAATCTACATCATCCGCGTATACAAACAGTTGATTCAAACCATTCAATGATAGTCCCTTTTTGTCCCCTTTAATTTTTAAAATCGCATATTCTAACGCAAAGTTAAACAGTAATGATGATAGGGCATCGCCATGTTTCAATCCGTTGCGAATCTTGAAACTATCTGATATATTATTACCTATCCGTACTCTGCTTACGGGTTTGCTGAGACACATCTTCACTAGTTGAACCCATTTTTTCGGAATTCCAAATAGTAACAGGATACTGTATAACTTTTCCCTTTTCATATAATCATATGCTTTCTTAAAATCAATGAATAACTGGTGAACCGACCCATTGTATTCCCATTCCTTCTCCAAAATTTGTCTTAAGGCAAAAATCTGGTCCAATGTGGATCTATTTCTTCTAAATTAACATTGGTGATCTCCAATTATTTCATCTACGTATACTCTTAGGCGCGTTAACAGAATATTACTTAATACCTTGTAACAAGTTGGAAGTAACGAGATTCCGCGGTAATAACAGTCCGATTTATCGCCTTTTTTTGTAAATCGGAACTCTTATTGAGGTTTTCCATTCCTTTGGGAGCTCCTCCTTTCTCCATATAGCACTTATCAATTTATGTAGTTCCTTGATTAGTACCGTTCCTCCTGTTTTAATTAATTCGGCTGGAATATTGTCTATTGCTGGTGATTTGAAATTTTTCAATTTGTTTACCGACATTTCAATCTCGATCGCGCTAGGTTCGGAAATCCACGGATCTGAGGTGTGGATTTCTAACTCCGCTGATTGTTGCCCGCTGTGCACATTAAGAAGTTTGTCGAAATAACTTTTCCACACATCAACCATTTTAGTCGGATCCGCCTGAAGATCTCCACGTTCATTTCTTTCTAATCATTCCTAACCTCGGCTGGTTACCTTTTCTTAACGAGTTTACCCCTTTGTATAGATCTCGTATGTTATTTGTCTTCCCGTTTTCCTCAATCTCCTGAATCTTCTGTGTCAGATATTCTCGCTTTTTGTTTCTGAACCCTAGTGTGGCGTTTCGTTTCGCGTTACTGTAGTGGTTGGTATTTGCTTCGCTTTTATTACTTAGCCATCGTTGCCTTGCTTGTTTTCGTTCCTCATGAAGTTTAATGCATTCTTCATCAAACCAAGGTTTGTTTTTCTGTTGTTTCTTCTCATCAACGCGTTACTTCGCTGCGCTCTTAATTGTTTCACGAATTGCCTCCCACATCTTACTTACATCAATTTCATTATTAATATCAGAATTATTATTACTCGAGTCGGCTAGGATTTCGAACCTATTTGAGAGTTCGAGTTGGTAATCTGCTCTTATGCTAGAATTATTTAATCGTTTAACTTCGAGTTTCAGTTGTTTTGATCCCTTGCTTTCTTTGTTCGCGATGCATAACTTTTCCCTTACTTTTGAGATCACTAATTGATGGTCGGTGTCACCTTCCGCTCCTCTGTACGACCTAACGTCCATTATGTTGGTGTGTCTTCGTCTATCTACTAATACGTGATCGATCTGGTTGAGAGTTTTGCCATCCGGAGATACCCATGTGTATTTGTGTATGTCTTTGTGTTCAAAGTACGTGCTCTTTACCAGTAAGATTTTCGAAATCGCGAAAGTTATCAGTCTTTCTTTCTCCATTGTTGTTGATCTTTTCGTGAAGGCTGTATTTTCCTATGGTAGGTCTATATTTTTCTTCCCTCCCTACCTTTGTATTGAAATCACCCAACACAATTTTCGAATTATACTTCGGCATTCGGTCAAACAGCTTTTCTAGCTCATCATGGAATATATCTTTGTCATTATCAGTAGCCACCTCGGTCCGAGCATAGACGTTTAATAAAACCGTGTTGATCCCATCGAGTAGGTACGAATCGTAACGTATGATAGTCTTTCGTTTACGAACTCTATATTCTGAACCGCCTGAAGGATACTATTCTTAATGAGGAACCCTGTTCCGAAATCGTGAGACTGTGTTCCCCCGTAGTAGAAAGTGTACTTGCCCTGTGGGATGCTATCTTGACCCTCCCACCGAGCTTCTTGTATCGCTAATATGTCTAGCTCGTACTTCTCGGTCTCGCGTACCGCCACCTGAAGAGCGCCCGTTTGGTATAATGTTCGTACATTCCACGTTCCTATTCTAAGGTCTTTCTTAATCCTGTTCATAGAGCCCCCTGAAGCAGTCGCAGCCCGGAGATCCGAATGAGGGACTAGTTTACCTCCGGAATATTTTACCCCAGGAGAATCCATGAACCATCTGTTACTATTTCTTGACCTGTTTTAGCGGTGTAGAGTTGTCAGCTCTACGACCTCGCAATAAAGGTAGACATTCAAGATGTCGTCCTCTGTCCATCTCTGAGCCTTGCCGATGTCATTCATCTTCAGCCTCAGAGTGGTAATGGTGATGCTGCCTCCTCTCACCATGATATTTTTGTTCGGGGTTATCTTCCCCTAGCCTTCGTAGATCCCTCTACTAACTGCAAGGCAGCAGTACTGCTGTAAAAATCGAAAAATATGTAATGGATGACGGAAGAAGTTTTCTACTTGCTGATGACAACACTAATGGAAGGATGTTCATATTCTGCACTGGTAAGGGATGAGAAGCGTTATCTGAAAACACTACTTTTTTCATGGACGGGACTTTCAAGAGTTGTAGTCGACAATTTTCCCAACTATACACAATACAGGTAGACATTGGAAGCTCCCATAAAGAGACAAATATTCTCCCGGTCATTTATGGTCTCTTACCGAAAAGGGACGAACAGACATATAAAAGATTCTTCAGTCTCGTTAGGGATCATGGAAGTGGATGGAACCCGAAATTTATTAAAATAGACTTTGAGCAAGCTGCGATCGTATCCTTGAAAGACGTGTTCCCTGAGGCTGAAATTAGTAGTGGATGTAACTTCCATTTTAATCAGTGTTTATGGCGGAAGGTGCAGGAACTAGGACTGACGAAAGAGTAAAAGTTGGTACCGGAAATAAAGTTACATATAAAAATGTGTGCTGCACTGACCTATCTTCCTGTTGCAGACGTTGAGGATGGGTGGTTGTGTATTATGGAGGATGAACCAAGCAATGATAAACTCAAAGCGTATTTTGATTTCGTTGATCAGTGGTTGAATAATTCTGTTCTTTCTATTAGTATGTGGAACTGTTCGCAACAGCGGCACAGGACAAATAATGCAGTTGAGGGGTGGAACAACAGGTTAAATTCTCTACTGGACAGACCTCATCTCAATGTTTACAAATTACTGCAGTGGTTAAGAAGTGAAGCGTAGTATAACTAACTACCTTCTACTTGACAGAAAATTTCTGAACCTTCCAGAAAAACGTAGACGTAAAGAGTACATGAAGTTGGATGAGAGAATATAAACTTCGTTTTTGAGAAAGATGGCTCACATTGAAAAATTTGATTGAGTTAAATCTGATGATTTCAAATGTAAATTATTATAAGCAAATCTGAGTGTAAATAAGTGTGATTTATGATTGAAAGACAGCAAACAACGGAATATGAAGACTTCCACCTATTATAATTAGGTGTAAGTGGATATACAAGGTGTTAAGTATATCCAAAGGTGTTAAGGAAATAAATCCTGCTTTTAAACACGCCAGCTGTTAACCATAAGCTGCCAGTCCTAAGCCTGGATCAAGTGTGAAGGAAAACTGTAGTGTGTGGGTACCATCGAGCTCTACGTGAACGATACTGGAGTCACTCCTTAGGTGCCAGATCAAATATTTAAACTCGTTTATCCACTTCCAGTCTAATCCAATGTGGAGCAAATTTTCAGTTCTAACTCAGTTTTATACGTTTCTTATCACTGTGTGACCCGATTTTTTATTTAAGTCTTAATTCCTGAGTTATTCATGTAAGAGTAATTACTCTGCATAGAATAGAAAATACTGCAAATAATATTTACATTTTTTTGCCAGAATTAAGACATAAATAAAAAAACGAGCCACACAGCGTTATTAAGCGTAAATAACTGAGTTAGAACAGAAAATTTGTTTCATTTTGGTTTGGACAGGAAGTGGAGAAACAAGATTAAATTGCTCTCCGCTTCTTGGCTTCATATAGTCATGAAATTTTCAATTGTTGCAGTCAGTCCAGTATCGTTTTCTGATAGAGGTCATTGGGGGATACCAATTTCAAAAGTTGGTATTCGAAAGAAAATACTCAGTCTTCTCCTCTGCAGTCACGGTGTCGGAATTGACGCTATCTGAGTAATACAAAACACGTGGCTGAAAGATGATTAAGAACAGTGTCGGAATTGTCGCAGTAAAACTGGTGTCGCAATTGACGGTGTCGGAATTGTCGTGATATCTATAGGAGCAGCTTTGGAATTTTCAAAGATAAAAATACGATAGAAACATACTGTGGCAGTGCTGCCATCTAGTATTACAGAGCGTTATTTTATACTAACCTTAAGTTCATTTTCACTATCTTCCAAAGAAAGATTGTACACCATTTAAATCAGTTGTCACGCAAAAACAGGATAAATGTGTCACGTCGGCAGAGTTCAGCAGCTTTATTACTTTAAATTAGGTGTCATGTCCTATATAACTCAGCAGGAGGTAATATTAAAATTTAGCTGTATATAACTCAATTTACTGTGCTCTGTTGGGGGTCGGACTTGAAAAAAAAAAATTTTGTTCCGAAAAAGAGAAAATGTCATGTCAAAAGTGTCATTTTTTTTTTGTTTCTAAAATGTTTAACTAGCCAAGAACCTAACACATCAAGTGCGAGAGCCGTAACCAATCCTTAAGAACACAGTAGGAGCGTTATACGTATGAAAGCATTTATACAACATATTATTATTTATATAATTGTCTATTTATCGTGATAAAAAAAAAAAAGTTGCTCGGAATCTTAACACAACGGAAACGGAAGAGCTGCAAACTTTTTTTTTCTTTTCTTTTCTTTGAAAAATAAATATGCATGAAGATTTTGAAATGTGGGAAATCTCAAACACTAACGCTAACTTGTCTCTTTATTCCTGCTCATTATTTAAAAAGGCCATCCAAGTCATCCATCGCGTGCAGTTTGCTATATTCGTTAAACAAAAGGTTAGATCTATTTTCTTGATAAAAAACATACTAAGGAAGATGTATTTAATTAAAACTCATAAGTTTTGTAGAACAGATAATAGACATATCGACAATTTTGAGGATAAATGGCTTTTCTTCAGGTGAAGTGAATACAATAGAAAGCAGCGAACCAGACAGAGTCAAGTTAACAAATGAACATCAGAAAACAGGGAAAAGAAGATAAAGAAATTCATATGTCACGTGTTACCTTTTTGTGTGCGTGCGTGTATGTTTGTTAAACTGAGTGCGTGATTTCCTTCTCATGCCTTCTCTTCCTCTCTCTCTCTCTCTCTCTCTCTCTCTCTCACACACACACACACACACACACACACACATGGACATAAAGAGAAAGGAAGAAAGAGAAACAATCAGATTTAATTACATTTCAAAATGACTTGACAGTGACAAATAAAAAACTTGGGAATTAATCCAAATCTGAACAATATCTTGTTTTCAAAACAAGATTTTTTAAATAAGCGAAAGTGCTCAGAGAAAAATTAGTCTTTGGATTAACTGGTAAACGAACTCTCGTCCCGTTGCTTGCTGGTCTAGTACTAATAACTACGACTAAGGACAGTAAAATTTCGCGACTCGCGAAAATTTTAAACACTCAAAATATGACACGGAGTAGATAGATAGTCGATAACATTTTGTAAACATGTGCTTCCTAACTAATGAATTACTCGCGAAATTTTGAACATTTTGTTTCCATCCACGAATTATAAGCTCTACTCAAGAAATTAAGCATTTTTTATTCATTTATTCGTGTAAACAATGCGTAATAATTCGTCTTCAAAAATCTATCATCGGACTCGCGTAGCACGGAGAATGCTATAATGAGGTACACTGAACCATCCATAAACGGTAGCAAGTTTGCGAACATGGTTTGCCATCTAGCGAGAAAATATACGAACTACATGATCACGCAGACATTCATTGTGTGCATTAGGCGGCATTCGTGCAGGGTTTATGTCTAAAGTTTTAAAACGCCATTGGATACATTTATTTATGATTTTTAGCTACTCAAGAAATGTACCCTTGCACTCAAGAAATTTTACCTTGTACTCACGATCTTTTAACATTTTCACTCACGAAATTTAAATATCTTTATAAAAGAAATTCTGTTGTCTGTGCCTATTAGAGACACTCACGAACTGAGTGAGGAAAACGTGCACTCCTGAAACATCACTCAAAATGATGTTAAAGCAGCTGAAAGAAACAAATGAGTAGGGATGTTCGATAAAGCTGAGGACCTATCGAACTTCGGGTGTGAATATTTATCGAGTTGTCATAGGTTACTCGAAACCGTTCGAGTATTTGGAATTATCGAAGTTTCGGGTATTATCGAAACTTCTAGTGATATCAAAATTTCGGGTATTTTGAAAATTTGATTATTACAAAAATTTCGGGTATACTACAAACTTCGAATATTATTTGTCTGTGTGTACGTGTGTGTGTGTGTCTGTCTGTCTGTGCCACCCGAAGGGCACAAGATAGAGCGATGAGCTTTTGCACACACTCTAAGTTAGTGACACACATAACAAAACCGGAACGGTAAAATTTGTCAGTCGCACCATTTCATTTCAAGATGAAATGAAAATGGAGGCCAACGGGAAAGTGAGGAAGTATGATCGCGCTAATATTCTAAACAGGTGAACCGAATCGAGTGATTCTTTACACGATTACTGACCTTAGTCGCCTACAGGTGCTTATAATTTCATGCGGCCGCTGACCCACCGGGCGCCAAAAGGAATGTTCGAAAACTGCAAAAATGGGGGTTCTTCTGCGTCCTCCTCATTGGAGGGGTGCGGGATGGGTCCGATTACTCCGTTACGTGGTTATAGGAATTTCAAGATGGTGGCAGAAAAGAAAATGGTGGCCATAGAAAGGCGTGCTAAAAATAGAATGGCGGACTCAAGTCCCGATTTCTAATCGTTACGTATTACTGCAGTACGTGATCATAGGCATTTCAAGGTGGCAACAAAGAAGAAAATGGCGGGCAACAAGATGGCCGCAAAAAGAAAGTGTGAACACTGACGGAAGGGCAGGCCTAGCTTGTTTTTCATCCACATATTTATTTAGTATTTAGTGGCAAGTATTTAGTGAAAAGAGATCTTTAGTAATCTAATAAAATTTAATTTTTTGTTACCATCCCAGTATTCCCCTTTTTAAATTTTAATTAAAATTTAATTGGGTTGTATAACTTTAAACTATTCTAAAACATATAAATAATTTGGTATAAAATCTACCTACTTCACATAGCCTTATAAAACCGCAAAGAAGAAAGAAAAGAGGAGGCGCTCGAAGTTGGCAGGACCGCCAAAAGCTCAAATTCTCAAACTCGCTCCAAATTTGAATACAAATTGAGCTTTCAGAAAAAACAACTGAGAATTTGGGCTTTCAATATAAACGCTCTAAGTCCATTTTGGCCCTACCGACTTCCAATTGCAGCACAACCAAAAGTTCAAATTCTCAAACTCGCTCCAGAATTTGAGTACAAATTGAGCTTTCAGAAAAAAACAATTCTCAGAGTTTGAGCTTTTAATATAAACGCTCTAAGTCCATTTTGGTCCTACCGACTTCTAATTGCAGCACAACAAAAGGTTAAATTCTCAAACTCGCTCCACAATTTGAGCTTTCAGAAAAAACAGCTCTCAAAATTTAAGCTTTCAATATAAACGCTCTAAGTCTATTTTGGCCCTACCGACTTCTAATTGCAGCACAACAAAAGCTGAAATTCTCAAACTCGCTCCGGAATTTGAGCTTTCAGAAAAACCAGCTCACAGAATTTGAGCTTTCAATATAAACGCTCTAAGTCCATTTTAAAGGCGGTCCTGCCAACTTCACGCTGCAAGACCACCACAAGCTCAAATTCTCAAACTCGCTCCAGAATTTTAGTACAATTTGAGCTTTCAGAAAATCTAACTGTCTTAAGGCAACTAAAAACAATAGGGGAGAGCAAATTTAATCAAAATCGGACAGACGGACGAACAGACAGTACGATCTATAATAGGGATCTTCGGTCCTAAAATTCTCAGGGGTTGTTTCAATGATACTCGAAGTTTTGATATTACATAAAATTTCGACAATCTCAAATACTCGAAGGGTTTTGAGTGCCGGATAATAAATTTTCAAACCCGAAGTTCGGTAAATCTTCAGCCTTATCGAAGTTCCTTACCTCTACCTATATCAGAAGCTGTCTCCGTCCAGAACTTTTATTTAAACCCTTGAAACCAGATGCAACATTCAGCATTCTCCTTTTTCTGCCTGTCCTGTTGTTGGTGCAATCGGTAAAGTGACAGTTTGTAGTCTAAAGGTGTCCTTGATTCCAATCCCGTTCGGGTGATGCATGTTTTCTCTCCATCCCCCTTCCCCACCACTCTCTTATCTGACAAACTACTTAAGCCTTGTACACATAAACATTGGACTTAGACATGTGGGAAAAGCTTTTCTTTCACTTCATTTCAAGGGAGGCAACATTTAAAGTGAACACCCTGCATATATGTAGTACATATTATGTACAACTATGATAACCTCGAATGCATTGTTTCTTCCAAACACTCCGATAATCCCGAACTTTTCAAAATATTCAAACGACTCGATAAATGCGATCGTATTGAGATGTTTCAATATTTGATGCTTCCAAACAATTCGAGACTCTCAAACATTTCGAGTGACTCGAACACCTCGGGAGTCTCGAACACTTCGAGGAACACTTCCAGAATCTCGGAACAGTTTGATAGTCTCGAAAGTTCGATAATTCGATAAAATTAAAATTCTTTATCGACGAAACGGTTTTGAAATTTTGTCGAATTGTTATCGATTACTCGATTATTGGAGCAACCCTACATATGAGGAACATGGAATGAAGATGAACCAGAGATTGTGCCAGGATTTCTAATTTTGGGGGATGTAAAGCCATTCTTTTAGCCGGGGTTAAATAGAGTTTGGAAGGGTTTCTATCAATTTTTAGCAGTACAAATTTTATTGTTCGAAAATTAGGGGTGACACTTCAAATTGTGGTGGGTCTGGCAGAAACCTTGAGATAAACGTAAAGAAAACGATTGTAACTACTTTCTCAAGTGGGGCCAGGTTTGAGAACTAGCTAGCCCGTGACGCTGTTCGTCTGAGCTGGGTTGGACTGGGTCACGTCAGAAATATATCTACTCGCTTATAGCTAGACATGCATGAGGGAAGTTCTGATTAAATGACATCTAGGTTAAATACTTTTCGTGGTTATGCCGCACGTAGAAGTTGAGCACTTGCTAGCTAAAAGCGTAATATTTACAACATACGATGAAACTCTAATATTAATGTTGTCTGACCGCTAATAACTCCAATTGCCACAGTAACACACAAATCAAACCAAAAGTATATGAACACATCCAGCTTACCTGAGTTGAGAAGCTGTGACGTTCTTTAAAGATGGCGACCTGGGTTCGACGTAAATCTAGCAAATATCTTGAGTATGTGAACACTAAATATGCGGCTGGCCAAAATGTTGAACAAAGTTCATAATTCGTCACTGATACTAAGATTCATTGAATGTGTTCTAGATCAGGCCACTGTCACGATTGTCTCGGGTTCGATTTCATTGGAACATGTCTTTGTCGCTCTCTCAGATGAAGTTTCACTAACTCAGAAAGTGTCAGTTTCCGGCAGAGATCTTAAAATAGGAAGATGTTGACATAAAATTCCAATTAGCAGATCTCGATGAAGTCACCAAACGACTACGCTTCTCTGGTACACTGGGCTAGTCTAAAGAGTTTCTCTGTAAGACTGGGTGACAGTGTTTTCCTGCCGTAGGTATTTACTGGAATCGGGATCTGGATGGTTGATGGACAATAGGATTCGGAATTTGAGCAGGTACAGTCTTTCTCAAGCGATCGTCACGATTATATCTGATCTCTTGACCTGTCACGTGTTATGGATGGAATTGTAATACTTCGAAGATGATCGTATATGGGCGCATTAACTTTGTCTCATATTTGTGTGGGATTATCGATGCTCCACTGAAGGTTAATGCAGATGTTATCCTTCTCTCAAATTGGCTCTGTGGACATCATAATAATTCGTTATCTATCTTCGGTTACAATCACTCAATTTCCCGTGTAGATGGGAATAATATTGGTTTCTCAGGTCTTTTAATCTTCAAATTATCCTACTCAAGTTCTTGTCAATAACAAATGTGCAGACGTGATAGAATCACCAATCAATGTTCATTTTACATCCTGTTGTGCACTTGATATTCCGATACACTTGGTAATGGAATTAAGATTCAATACTCATGGACTAATATTATTGCATTTAGCCTTGTCTCAAGTTCCCCTCTTGAAACTAACTCATTACCTGTTTATTTATCTTAATGCTTACTAGCTAATACAAGACATAGAAAATATGCAAAGCCTCAAATTTAAAATATGTGAAGCGTATGTTACACTTTGGAACCACAGCAAAATTGGAAGAGAAAGAAGTTGAACAGTATCTTGGGAGTATTGTAAGTGAGGACGTGATCTGTGGAAAAAAAAATAATTACTAAAAAAATCGTATGAAGTAGATACATAGTTGACAACATTTTCTAAAAATGTGCTTTTTAACTTAGAAATACTCGCGAAATTTGGACAATTTGCTGCCATGCATTAATTCTGAACTCTGGTCAAGAAATTATACATTCTTTATTCATTTATTCACAAAAATAACGCCTAAACAATGTGAAAAGAAAAAGTATAATTCGTCTTCAAAAATGTATTATCTGGTTCCTGTAGCACGGAGAATTTTAGAATGTAGTGCACCTAATCCTTCATAGATGGCAGCAAATTAGCGAACATGGTTTGCCATCTACCGAGATAAATACCAACTAGATCATCAGAAAGGCGTTGTTGGGCTGTATTCGCGGTGAAAGGCTTTGTGAAAGGCTCAAGGTTTGTGTCTAAAATTTGAAATGGCATTGGAAACATTTATAATATTTATCTACTCAAGAAATTTTAATTCGTACTAACGATATTTTTAACGTTTTGACGCAAGAAATTTAAACATATTTTAAACATATTCTTTTAGTTAAGAATCTCTACTGTCCTTATGTATGGCTAAGTTCCTTAATTTTGTAAGTAATAACATTAAATTTGGCTCCCGGGCATACTGTATAAATAGGAGACACAACGTTCATCCAAAAAATGGATAATTTAAAAGATAAGATAAAATTAATTGTATGGGTGGCCAAAAAATCTAACCTGCATTCAGCCAGTTTTCGGTTGAACGTTTTACTTTCCGTAAAATTTCAAAATGCGTGTATACATTACATATATATGAGTGTTCCAACGTATTTCATTCAATCCGAGCATTTTTTAAAAGTAGAAAAGAATAAAATGAAATATTCCTTTAAAATTAAAAATTAAAAAAAAAGTTGAAGTGGTTGGTTTCGATCCAGGATCCACAAGCACACTGGTCAGATGCTCTAACCACTTCGCTACGAAGACAGTTGGTGATTTTGACTTTCCGAACTAGCAATGGTTGTACTGTGAAGGAGGTTAATTATTAACACGTTTTTCTTATTTTACTACGAGGAATGTCTCGTGAAAAAAAGGAGAGATGCTTTTGCTACAGTGTAAAGATTTATACCCAACTTAATTTCTCGGCCCACTAGTAAACTGTTTGCTGTTCACAGTGTAAAGGCAATATAAACACTCAAATTGGCGGGACGTTCAGTGACAAGCAAGTAACGTTACTCCTGTTACTGGATTATAGAATATCCAACTAAGGTTTAAACTTCATCCACAAAAGTACATAACCTCAAAATTGCCATTTTAGCTTACACTTCGATTAGAAAATGACCGAGTTTTAAGCGTAAAATAAGTTGAACGTTCACGGACAAATCACTTTGGCCAGTTTCAACCCATTTTCAGTTTACGTTAAGCTATTACAAAGAAAGTGTTTAACTTTAAAATGGAGTTAATTTTACCAATCTTTCCACTAAAAGGCTTACACTATATCCACGTTTAAGAGTAAATACAACAAAACGCTAATTTTCGACTTTTATTTCTCCATAAAGCGGAGTAACTTTCATCCATTTCGTGTTTCCAATTTTTACAGTGCAGGGATTCCGCCAGGGTTTTTAGTTTGGGGGTGTCAAGTCAAAATTGGAAGAGTGTAAGTAGAGCTTTGCATGGTTTCTATCAATTTTTCGTCGTTAAAATTTTAAAGTTGGGTGTGCTCACTAAGATTTGGAAGATGACACCCCCCACAGGAGTGAATCTGGTGAGATCACTGTTCCGTTTGTCTCAATGCTCCCATTTGCTACGGGCTACCGGGTTTAAACTCGATCGATGCACGTTCATGTGATTCAAAATCCACTTTAACAAGAAATAAGCTTGGTAAGAAATTTGAGAAGGAATTGGGCATAGATCAGTAAAAACTGTTACGTCATCGGGCCCAGCCAGACCCCATGACCCAGTCGGTAACATGAAGGACTATGGATCGGCAATGGAGAACTAAATAGATTCGATCCCCTCTGCTCCTCATTCTGAATGAGAATTTAGAGGATGTTCCTCAGTTTCATCAGGTTAATCGCGATATGGTACCGTATGGGCCCTAGTCGCTACCTTCTCCATCTCTGCTACCGGAAGAGGAATCCCTGAAAGACGTCATCCCTCAGTCATGATGAGCTTAAGCCTACAATGCCTGTTAATCTAACACATGGCAATAGACTAGTCTATATGAAGCCTATTTCTCTTACCTTTTACTTCTTACCAGAGCTTGGATTTAATAATGTCATTTTTCTATTCAGGCCTGCATGACTAACTTAACTAAAACAAATTTCTTTGTTTATGTGTATACGTGATGACCTTATATTTTGTATTGTTCATTTATGAATATTTTATATTTTAGCTTTAAGTCATATTTTGGCCAAAAACAAGGTACAAAAGCATATTTGAGTAAACATTAACGTTAATTTTTATCATTTTATCAAATATTTTTCATAGAATAATGGTATTTCTGCGAATAATGCAAAACAACTTTACCTCCCTCCCCATTTCACCATTTAAATATATTGTTACTAAGTACAGAGAGATGGCAGGATATACCAGACAATTTTAATTAAATAGTCATTAATATGTTTAAAAGAATACCTAACTGGAAAAATCAGGTATTAATAAAATAATGATTAGTTTGAAAAATGAATAATAAAAGGCAAGTTCTATAGCTTTTAGGAATACTTTTAGAATATGGTTGAAGTTTCTAGACAGTGTTTTGACAACTATTACGTACAAATACTTGACACATTTCTAAAATGTTTAGATAATGGAATTTAAGTCTTGCTTATATTTGCTTAGAATAAGTCAATTTTAGTATATGAATTGAGTACAAAATAAAGCATGGAACAGGATATTTGGATACGTTCCTTTTAATTTATTTTAACGTTTACTCTTTTTTTTTTATCTACATTCGTCTCAATTTTAAATGCTTATACCCCACTATGAACGAAAGAGTATCTTGGAATTATGATACAACGCTGCGGAATTCAAGTTGGCCGACCTGAGAATGCTTCGAACTTACGACCTCTCCGTGGCTGTTTCCTAGACAACGATGGAAGGCACTACAGTTCATCGTATGCGTAACAACCTGTTTCAGTTCGCTGATATAATATCAAGAGCACTTGAATCTATTATTAATGCTGCAACAGTTATTCCATCTTCTTATAAGAACAATCAGAGCAATTATCAAGAAATACTTTTATTTAGATTAACTGTAATTATTAAGCTATGTTTGACTCAAAGGCCTAATATTATCTCAACTAAATTTTATAGCCGTTAGACCTCCTTGTCTCAGGAAAAGACAGAGTAAGAGAAAAGTGACATGGTAAGTAAGTCGCTCAGAGAGTGGTTTGAAGATACTATCCCGGCATTAACCTGATATACTGAGGAGAAACCCTCGGAAAACACGGTTAGTCAAGATGACCGATCCCCAAGTTTAATTGAACCTAGGATTTTCCGAATGGGAAACCAATGTAAAATTATCTCAAACTATAGTAATATGTCTATTAAGCTTATAATTAAGACGGGACCGAGAAATGATACGTGGGTAATCTGAGTCATGGTGTGTCACTTGAAGCAGAAATCGAACCCATAAGATATCGGATTGAGAATAAATAGGCAGAGTTTTAAACCACTAGATCACGCCGGCAGAACACATAAAAAATATTAATACATAAGAAAAAGCATTTTTCTTAACACATCTTGTGTGGACTAAACAAGCAGTGATTATATAAGCCTACCACAAAAGTGAAGGAATTTGTACCTTGATAAACACGGTTCCGAGAAAAGAGATGAGGAAGATAGCGAGCAGGGCGTTAGTAGAAGTATTATTCCGACATTTGTCGTGTGTAACTGAAGAAGACACTGGCAAATTTAAGTCAGATGGCAAGCAGCAGGATTCGAGTTGCACGTAACTTCTTCTTTCCTTAGAGTTACACAAAAAAAATTAGCAACCTTAAAAACAAGAGCACAAAAACGGAATCATAGATTTTATAGCACGGAGAGAGAGAATGTCTAGTTTCTACAGGTTGTATAAGTGAATCATATGATTGTTTTCTCTCTCGCACACAGGCAGATTAATAATATTGAAGCTGTATTTCGTGGAATACCAAAGATTAATAAAATAAAACATGCGTTCGTCCCGTACCAAAGGACTGTGGTTCGGTTGGTAGAGTGTCGACTTCGCAAGATTCGGTGATCGATCTTGACTGAGGTTTTCCAGAGCGTTTCCTCGGCGTCACGCCAGGCGAATGTCGGGATGTTATCTTCAAATTAGAACCTGGCCAAATTCCTTTCGTACATTCTCTTCTTCCGGCCTGAGCCACAGATGCCTAACGACCACAAATGAAATTCAAAATTCACCTGTCTGCAGACCACGTAAATCTGTGCAAAAATAGAACTATTATTTAATTGTTAACTATTTCTATTATCTTGATATTACACTTAAGTAAGATAACTATTTCTTCGTGGCTTCGCAAAGACGGTGAATTTGACCTTCCCTTGTAAAAAAAAAAAAAAACGAGTGTCTAGTTAATTTAGGTAACTTCCTACAAAATATATTTCGTCTTTTGAAGTAACAAGAGCTTGATTACTGTAGTTCGTCACGCTACAAGTTTAACTGACTGAGAAATCATTTAAGATTCTTATTGTAAGAGGGCAATAATTTTTATTACTTTTTTTCGCTTTACAGGCAGAGAGAATGAGAGAGAGACACACACAGATGTGAATTGTTATTAAACGTCCTGAACAAGCTACTAAGCTTCCAAGGACGGTACCTCCAATTTTTAGTACAGTAGGCTCCCAGCCACTCCTGACTTGAACCCGTGACCACGTACAAAGAGCACGAGCGTGTTAACCTCTCACCTAACCGGAAAGCTAATGTAAACTAACGTTGAGCTAAGTACTAAATCGAGAGCCTAACCAAATCTTTATCTTGTTAATTTTTTTTATGTTCTTTGAATTTTTGGATTCAGATATGAATTTCTCGTAATTATTTGCATAATAATTGTTTCGATTGTTGTTAGTAAAATTAAACCATGCTTTCAATTAGAGACAACGAAGAGACCTGAACATCGTTGTTTCTTCTGTAAGCTCTTTCCTTAAATATCGGCAATACTCATATCACAAATTCTTATAAAGTTACTTGCCTTGAAGGTGCTTACCTTTAAAGAGAGCACGTGGAGCATTCAATAAGTTTTGCAAGTGATTGTCTAAAGCCCATAGTATGAACCGAATTCAAGCTGTTCTACCTTCACAAAATACTCTCCATAATTTCCACACAGTGTTGAAGATGCTGCAACTATTTATGAAAGACACTACGGCACTCCAACTGTGATATTACCAGCAAAGCTGAATTTGGTCCTGCATCTGTTTTAAAAGGTTTCCGTTAGATGGCAGAGTTCGCGCGAGAGAATAACCAGAAGTCGCATGGCGCGAGATCCGGACTATAGGGTGAATGATCAAGCACTTGGACGTTTAGTGACTTAGTGTTTGCACAATTTATAGCTCCTGTTCTGTGAGCAGATGCATTGTCATGTAGCAACAGTATCTTCGAAGTTCATGTCTTTAGACGTTTTTGTTTCGAAGTTCCTTGAACAGGCGGTCCAACATGTATTTACGCTATGTTCCATCCATGGTCATTCCTTCTAGTATTCAACAAACCACCAATTGTTGTTCAGAGTTATAGGAAATTGTAAAAAGTCGCTTCCGAGAACGAAAAACTTGAGCAAGAACAACTGGTATTGGATCATCTTCAGCCAACCACACACAGTTCTGGCTTTTGCTTCGAGTGGTGTAATAGTATAACCAACTTTCATCACCAGTACAAATGTCTGTCAACCGTTTCGAACCATTAGGTCGAAATATTTCGTAATTTGTCCGTACATTTCTTCTGTCTCATCTCCTATTCATGGGCGATGTTTGGCGTAAGAATGTTATCGTTAGAACTTACCAGAGACATAATTATGGGTTTTACGAGTATTCTTATAGCTACTTCATCACCAACAAATGCGAAAGCTCCCGATGTTTCACGAAATTGATTGTATGATACGATATGTTTCTGAATAAGATCTATTTGCTCAACTATGTCAAATTCCAGCGAAGCATCGGGAACTTGCTTGGCGGGGGATTTTTCTTTAATACGTACTCTTAAGTTTTCATCGGATGGAAGGCAATGGTAAACCACCATAGGTTAACCTTGCCCTAGGATATTTTTCTTTCTTCAGGACCTGCCTTTGCGCAAAACATATTGTATTTCCATACTGTGGATTGTCTAACATTCTGCCTTTCTCCTCTTCCAACTTGACACCCAAAATGTTAATTTTCTTTCAGGGTGTGAAGATTGTCGATAGTGTCATATCGATATATCCAAGAAACAGCTAATAAAAACAGAAAATATTATAATTCAAATTTACTGTAGATAAATAGGTTTAGGAAAGTAATGGAACACTGAAGTCAATCTGCTTAGTTTCTATTTAAAATCCCGGCTGTTTCTAAATATTTTAGATGTTAATATATTTTAGTGAAATAAAAAGAACTATTCATAACTATCAGCCAGAATGAGTGTATTTGTAATGTCTAAAATGCAGTACAAAATCAGAAACGTTTCTCCCAATAGAAATGTGACCTATATACAAGAAGGAAAAACAGGAAATGCAAAATATTATATACACAAGAGATATACATATTATTATTGTGTATATGTGTATGTTTTTAATTAGGGTTATTCAGTGCTTAACATTAAAAGTATACAGTTGAATTATAGTATTATTAGAGTTATATTTCTTTCTTTTCTTTATCACACATGTAGTACAAGGAGATGTTAATGGTAGACTATAACACTTCCTGCTTACAAGATAATTTTAGAGATATTAAATCATAGATTACAGTACGGTATAATTTCCGGGAAGTCACTAATAATTGGCCAAACATAAATAAGGTTTAGAAAAGCTATGATACATTCTAACCAATGGTAGCTATTGTAACAATTGAAAGACAATAATTACGTACTAAAGTAGAGATTAGTAACAATTGGCACTAACAATTAGAAGGCGTCAAGTAGATACTGGAAGTGCAAGAGTTAGCAGTAACCAAAATAAAAATGATGACAGGTTTTTGTTTTCTTCTAGTAGGGAAGATATTTTCTTTCATATGTAAGAATAAAAAAATGGCAGTTATTTAATTCAACAATTCTTGAGAGATAAAAAAACTTACTCTATTCTCTTACCGTGTAGTACAAGAATACACTATTATTTAATGTGGATCTTCTTTTTTTTCTTTTTTTTTTTTAATTGTTTCCTGTACATTTTACTCCAATGAAAGTTTTGGATGCCAGGATACTAAGTTAAGGTTTCTTTGCCTTCTGGCTACTTTGTAGGTCACAATTTTTCTTCTTCTTCTTCTTCTTTTTTCTTGAGTCTACTGTTTGGTTGAGCAGCTATGATGAAACCCTTTAGAAGGAAAACAAGGTAAGGTGGACGTTTCTAAGATAATATTTATAATTGGAAAAGTTTATATTTCTCGTGACTTTCTTAAGTATATTATTTCGGGTTCCTATTATTCTTTCCAATTGGCTGCCTTTTACAAGAGGCGTGCTGGGTTTAATTTTAAGGATGGCTGAGTATTTTGATTGGAGATAATTGGTAGGTTTTACTTTGTACGAGACTCGTCTGTTTCCTTCTATGAAGTATACGCACATAGTCACTACCTTTTTTGGTATCGAAACCAGCTTCTAAGAAGTATATAACACGAGAATCGCCCTTGTCGTTCACCTTCTGGTTTCAAGTATTAAATTAGTAGTTTGATACAAAGTAGCATTTATATTTTTAAACAGAGAAAAAAATGCAAGCGCAAAAAGGCGCGAAAAATTATATATCAACTATTAGCAAGCTCTGGTACAGTGGTTCTCAATATGTATTTTTGTTTCGCAGCACCCTAGAGAGCTGAAGCTTCCAGAGACTAGAAAACTCCAGAAAATTTCCCTATGTTGCGCTAGTTATCCACCAAAACTGTGTCCACTACGCAAAGGTAGTCCGGATCATCCGTGTTATCAGTGTTGCCAACCTGTTTAAACATAAATTTGCTTCTATACCGTTGTATTTGCACTGGTGTAAACATGGTTTGGAACAATAGAAATATACTGTGGGGACCATTGTCTTCATGTACCGTAGTTTTCAGTGTTACCAACTCATTTTAAATTTATTTTTAATTGGTTCCCATACAGTTGGTTCATTTATTTATACCACATTTTGAATGCAGATGCATTAGTTACTAGAATAGGTCGTAGAGGTAGTCTTGATAATCGCAGTTGTCAGTGTTGCTAACCAATTTAGAAAAATAATTTCTAAATTGCTTTCATAACATTATACGTATCCGCACAAACTTGACATAAACATTAATCAACACCATAGAAAAATACTGTGAATATCCCAGTTCCCAAGCACCCTAGTAGTTAGTGTTGCCAATCTATTTTAAATATTAAACAAATGACCTAAGTTGTGTCTTCTCCGATCATACATATTTAGTGCTCAAATATCATAAGATACCTATCAAATACTTTTGATCCCGCACCAAAGGGCGAAAACAACCGGAAAAACAATTTACAGTCTTATTATTGTGCTTATTAGAATTGCATAGACAACTCTACAAAAGCCTCTTTTGGACGAAATACCCTTTGGACCAAATGGCTTCTGGACGAAATGTCCTTTGGACCAATTGTCTTTTGGACCAATTGTCTTTTGGACGAAATGTTCTTTGGACCAAATGTCACTGGACCAATTGCCTTTTGACTAAATGTCCTTGGACGAAATGTCTTTGGACGAAAAGGTTGGTCACCAAATTTTCTCTCATGTACAAATTGATTCAAGGATAATATTTTATTGTTTCGTGAGTTTTAGCGGGGAATAGCTTGTCATATTGAGTGTGCTGTTTTCATGAAGTTTGCAATAGAATATAATTTTGATGAAGATGTTTGTAGCCGGAAATTCAATGAATTATTTACTGATTACTGAGGTTGCACAGGGTTCGAACTGAGTACTCTTTCTCTTTTTTTTTTTATTTGAGACTTTGGAAGAAAAACTGGTGAAAGTCACTTTTCAATAAGGTTTATTTCTGCCTAGAAAATTGATCATCCGTAGCAAAATGTAAAATATGAATGGTAATCTACGTCGTAGTCCACTCGTGAGTCTAACCATGGGTGAAGTACGACGTCCTTTACAATCCAGTGTATATATTTTGCTGCGTAGATCGACATAAATAAACCTTATTGAAAAATGACTTTCACCAGTTTTCCTTCTATCGCCTAAGTTAATAAATGCCCTTAGCGACTCTACCAAAATTCAAATAAATTATCTTATGTTCTCAATTTAATTTTAGATTTATATGTTAATAAAGTAGTTGAATCACTGTTGGTATTTGATCGCGTATTTATCTGTGAACTTCTTTATGTGAGATACAATTACTTAAAATAGGTGTAGACAAGTGAAACGTGATTTTTGCAAATCGAGAGATACATTTTTGGTAGTCAATGAACAATACACGCTGTAGGTTAAACTGTTTCAATGGATACAATGGAAGTACAATTATTTTTATCAATAGTACAATCATCTGGGGTGCCAACGGCGCCCTAGTAGTTCCTGAGTCGAAAGTTGTCGACAGACGGACATAGATGGGATATAAGATTGCATAATACATAGTAATGCCTTAGATACAGTAAAGTTATTACTTTACATATTAAGCTATTTGCTAGGTATGATATTTTGGAATGATATTTTAATCTGATAACACGGTTTATTTGAAATACCTATGTGCTTATTTCAGTTTATAAGATTCACAATATGCTGTTATTTGAGTCTACCGAGAACGCACTTCACTCTTTTCTTTTTGCTTTAATATAAGGTGCAGGTACATGTGAATTGGTTCCTCTAATCAGTCAAGAGCAGTATTGTAAACTAATTGATTCGCTTGGCTGTGGAGTTCGATATTTTCAATTTCTTTTTATTTGATTATTCCATTGAACGAAAGTTGACAATAAATAAAATTTTTGTTACATATACATTTAAAAATTTTGTAAACGTTGCTAGGAATACTAAGGGAAGTTTCTCATAATTACTAGTATTTCATGTTCTTTCATTGTAATGAAGGAAAATTCAGAGGCTTTTCGTATGATTACTAGATATTTTCCGTTCTCAGCTACACACACGAAGAATGAGAACTTTCTTATCGTAGCGCTGCATGCAGTGTTGATCATGAGTTTACTGCCGCTATTTGGTCAGTTCTTATTTTGGTAGACATCGGAAATATTTTGAGTGAATGGGAATTCAAAACCCCAATTGACATACAAAAATGATTAAAATGTGGAGTTAAGTCGTAGGATCAATTTAGTTTATGTCTTCGGGATTCAGCCAACATAATTCTAACACTCTATACTGTTTTCTTTTAACAGGAAATTTAGAGCAGTCAGTACGATGATGAATATTAACTAAAGAACCCGTGTTCAAATCTTCTTCAAACCTTTTATTAGCCAAATTACTGAAAATTTCCAGTTATCTATGGTTGCCTAGCTTTTCTGAGGAATGTTTCGGAAAAAATTAACAGTGTACTCTAATTTATTTCTATAAATCTATCTGGTAGAGAACATAGACTAAATTGCAAACTATTCAGTTTTAACATAACTGTTATTCAGTCAATGCGAATTTAATTTAGAATAGCAAAACTTAAATGTTACGTATACCAATTTCGCAATTTGTGGTATAATATGTATCCGTTTCCATAATATAAATATTTTCATGTATCTCAATTCATAACTAAAGCTTCCTTATTACTTTAAAATCATAATGTTTTTCTTTCTTTTTCAGAATATTATTTCCAATCTAACCCCCAAACTAACAATGTAACAAATACGTTAATAACATATTAATATTCTGGTTCATGTACTGAGATCGGAAAACTTGTGTACTCATTTCAAATGAGTCAAGGGATGGTACCTTTTTCAAGTTTATCGTCCTTCAAGACTGTCGAGACGAGACCGAGACTAACGTGTCGAGACTCGAGACGAGACTGAGGTTTACAATCGAAACCGAGATCAAGACCAAGACCGGAATTTTCAGGTCGAGACGAGACCAAGACCAAGACTGTCCTAAAAAATTCGAGACGAGAACGAGACTGGAGCCAGTCTCGTCTCGATACCATGCATAACAGAAAGATTAGTTTCAATGTAAGAATTGTCAACTGTGGCTTCATGAAGACTGTTTCGGATATATGGTGTCAAGTGGTGATGTAGTGTTTGTATTACATATCAATAGGTTTCACCAATGATTGCATATCGTAGGTTTCATCAGCTGTTTTCAAACATAGGTCATCTTCTAATTATGTTCTCTCATGACATTATTTCTGTAGCAATGTCTAGCTATTATTTTGTTAAGACAAATAGGCTTTAACAGTTGTGACATGTCAATCACGCGCTTCAGCAGTGAACGGGAATTGCCATCCCTAATCGACAAATAAAAAACGTTATTAAAACATGGCATAAGTCTTGGGAGTCACCTTATTATGCTTCCGGGCTTCGGCCAACGTGTTTCTGCACCTTATATTAAAGCAAAAAGAAAAGAGTGAAGTGCATTCTCGGTAGACGCTACTTTCAAATAACAGCATATTGCGAATCTTATATAAACTGAAATAAGCACATAGGTATTTCAAATAAACCGTGTTATCAGATTAAAATATCATTCCAACAATCATAGCAAATAGCTTAATACGTAAAGTAATAACTTTACTGTATCTAAGGCATTACTATGTACAGGGTAAATCAAAATGATGTACCCGATTTCATAAATTTATTTTGTGAAATATAATGAACATATCTGAATGTAATACATGTGGTAAGAAGGGTAACTCTCAAAGTTTTTTTCAGTCACATCACAAGTGCTCTATGTGAGCACCTCGCGTAACACGACACACATCAAGCCGATTGTCTATCTCCTGCCAAACCTTGTGTAGTGTGTCACGGTCAATCTCTGCAATGGCTGCTGTGATGCAGGCGCGAAGGTCACCCACTGTTTTCATCTAATGCTTTATCACTGTCAGTTTAGTCGAGTCAGTAAGAGGTTTGACTTCTAACTGAACAACCGTGTTCAAATCTAGCTTGAGGCTTTTATTTTTCTCTATTGCTGCCAGTGTTCCTGAAAACTGAATGATGGCTGTTTTTTTATTATCAAGTTACTGAAAATGTGCAGGCTGAGCTATGGTTGCCTAGCTTCTTGTAGGAATGTTTCGAAAATTTTTAACAGTGTAGATTTTTGTAGCTGATATTGTGTTTTATCTAATTTATCGCTGGCTGCCACGTGCGAAAGTGATGCCGCTAGTAATTTATATATCTATGAAGGATAATAAAATGATTAATTTTCTTCTATGACCACATTTATTTAATTTATAGAACATAAATTAACACTTGAATCGTTCACATTAACAATGTTGTAACCAGTATTATTGTCAACGATCTTGTAGTGACGAAACTATTTTTTTTAACATCGACAATACGGCAATTGTATTACTTTTACACTTTCTCAAAAGATGGCAGACCTGTTGTACTGTGAAATATGTATTGGAATAATAACGCTGTAAGAGAAAGAATATGACCGTTCTGTCTTCTGTCTCTAGTAAAATTTTAGTTTTGAAGTTACAACTTTTTTCCTGTAAACTATTTAATTGATGGATTCTATTTCTAATTAACTAACTATCTGGCTTACGGAACTCACAAGTACATCGCCGCAGTAACAATCGTTCACCATTGGATTCTATCCTGAGTAACCTCAAGCTAGCTAGTTTTCGGTATGAACATCTACTTCTCGATGATCCCTTCTAATATTGTCACCCCAACGACCTCTTTTCCTCTGGTTTACCATCCAAGATAGATTATATTTTTTGTTTTTTCCCCATTCGAGTTCGATCGCCTGTCCATCTTAGCCGTCGTGATTTCATTATTCTTATAATGCCTGTGGAGGTCTTCATTATGCAGTCTCCTCCATTCTCCGGTCATCTCGTCCCGTTTCGGCCCGTATATCTTTCTTAAAACACACACGTAATTTATGTTCAAGTTCCAGGGTCGTACACCAACTTTCGCAACTGTAAAGTATCACCAGAGGAACAACCGTTCTGGACTGAATAGAAACCCGAGTTGCCCGTCGCTAAGCACTTTTCAATTCTTCCGTGACCTCATTGCTACATGGGCTCCCAAGTATTTAAATTTGATTACTTTCTGTATGATTTCATTCATAATTATTATGTCTCTATTTCTCTCATCTTCTGTGTTTCGGCTTGTTATCATGTATTTTGTTTTCTCTACGTTCACCTGTACATCCATCTCACCGGAAGATTCTACCAAGACCAAGTCTTACTTTGCAGTGCATCTATTTCGTCCCCTTATAAATCTATAGCATCCGCTTATACGAACAGTTGGTTCAACCCTTTCAATGTTAGCCTATTTTTTGTTCTTATTTATTTATTTTGAATCGCATATTCTAAAGCAAAGTTAAACAGTAGTGGTAAAAAGGCATCACCCTGTTTTAATCCGCCGCGAATCTCGAAACTATTTGGCATTGTTTATTACCTACATGTATTCTATTTGTCGGTTCCTTACTAATTGAACAAGTCTTCTCAGTATTCCAAAGCGTGACACGCTATTCTATAGTTTTTCCCTTTTGATAGAATTGTAAGCTTTCTTGAAATCTATGAGTAACTCGTGAATCGTACCACTGTATTCCCATTGCTTCTAAAATATTTGTGAACGGCGGTGGCTAAGTTGTATAGCGCTTATGCCTGCTCATGCCATGTGGGCTTTGTGGTGGACGAACACCGTGTGCGTGTTTGTCGGAGTTTTCCAGTTTCCTCCCACTTTCTTCATTTCACCAATTCATCCCATCATCATCCACACGGGCCGAGCCAAAGTTGCCTAAAGGCCTTAAGAATTAAATTGGAAATCTCTAATATTGGTCTCAAGACGAAAATCTGATCCAAGGTCAATTTTTTGTAAATCCACGTTGGTGATCTCCAATTATTTCATCTTCGTACACGGTCAGGTGTGTCAGCAGGATATTATTCAACACTATGTAATATACAACCAGATTTTAATTACGACAACAATCTTTTACAGTATTTATTTTTGTAAATGGGATTTATTTGCAATCTATATTAATATTAGTATTGTGAGACATTAGCTCCAACGCACCTTTGTAGACAGAATACATCTCATACCAGATTTATATCTCTCTTAGTGTATAGTTTTTATCCTTTTCTTTTAATGTATTGAATTTTTGTACTTGTTACCTATGAACATGAACTGGCTGTACCCACGAATATAAATTGCCATCACCTTTTCCTCATGAAACATAATATGTAATCCTCTGTAAGCTTGGTAAGCAGCAATAGCTGTTGTATTCCAGACATGTAACTTGTGCTATATGGGCCTTGTTGCTGCTAATAGCACATAAATAAATCAATAAATAAAATTTAATTATTAGGAATGTCATCTTCATTACTACTAAGGGCGACTAAGATTTCGAATCTATTTGAAATCTGGATTTGGTAATTTACTTTTACGCTTGGGATATCTAACTATTTAACTTCGAGGTTCAGTTGTTTGTATCCTTTTGCTTTCCCTGTTCGCGATGCATAACTAGTCCCGCACTTTTGTGATCACTAACTGATGGTCATTGTTACCTTCGGCTCCACTGTAAACCTTAACGTCCATTATGTTAGTTGGTATGATACGTGATCAATTTGGTTGGGTATTTTTCCATTTGGAGATTTCCAAGGGTATTTGTGTTAAAGTATGTGAATTTTTAGTAATAAATTTTTCGATATCGTAAAAGTTATCACTTATCAGTTTCTCTTCGTGAAGACTTGATTTGCCTATAATAGGTCTAAAACGTTCTCCCTTGCTCACCTTTTTGCGTTGAAATCCCCCAACACAATTATCGTATTGGTCAAGCAATCTCTTTAGCCATCGTTATCTTGAATAATTTGATGTGGATCTCCCTGTACAGCAAACTGAAAATTTCTGAATAAATTATCATTTAGTACAACCATTTCAAGGTTCAATCTGTAAAATTTAAATGTATGGTTTCTAATACCAACGTAAGATGGAGAAGCCAAAGCATTCTTGATGAGTGATGTAAAGAGTAGCGAAAGTTTAGAAATAAATACAAACATACAAATTCTGATTTATTTAGATAAATTCTTTCCCATTTACATATTTTAAATATGAAACGTAATGAACCAAACCTTGTAAGTTATTTCTTACACAATTTTGCGCAGTTGATTTAATGTAATATAGGAAAGACACACCGGAAAATAGGTAATGTAATTTAGTAACGTTTACGCGTACGTATTTACATTACATGTCAATCGTCCTATGAACATTATTTAACAGCTATCATAGCAAATACTCGAAGCAACTAGAGCTTGGTATTAAATTGATTTTAATTTTAATTTAAGGCCTTTAGGCAACTTTGGCTTAGGTCGCATAATAGTAAACTTAACATCATTTTCTGTGAGTGCTTCCTTCATGTTAATGTCTTTAGTCATAATTCTTAAAAATTATAAATCGTTGAAAAATTAGAAGAGAATGTGAAAAGCTTATTTTCTCCATTTAGTGCATTAATTCATTTGATTTTTTTAAATATTAAAAAACAAAATGCTTTATCTCAATTACTTAATTTATTCTTCTGTTTTAATTATTTTTTCAAATAGAATTATTTAAAATAATATTAAAATTTATTTTTCTGATCATTCAAATTAAGCCAGCTATATATCTATGGTTTACATTTATAAAATGATCAAGTCAATGCTCAATAAGTTCCTCTAATCATCACCAGGGAGCAGAATGTTAGAAAGCGACAGAGTCACCTACCGTTAGTTTTGATAACTCGCTCAACACAACAATGGGAAAAATAGATAATTTTGTACACATCTTCACACGAGATTGTGTGTTTCCATAAAGGGTTTTGGTATGATAGAAAGAAAGAAAATTTTACTAGATCACGGTTAAAATACTGTTGTCTCAGTGGTATCTTTTTCCTCTAACCAACTGAGCTATGAACATGATATTAAATTCCTTACATTTATCGTTGTATACTTAATAAATTCGATGGGTTGTGAACAACATATATAGAAAAATAGTGACATAATGAAAATTTTATTCATTAGAAGTATGCAAAAAGTACATATTTTATGGTGTATTACAGATATTTTTCACTTCTTACCTTAGAAATCGCACTCCATACGTATTACTTAAAGCCACCGAATCAAGAAAATACCAGGCGAATTCAGGAGTTCCTCAAAGATCTAACTTGGGACCATTACTTTTCCTTCTAGTAATAATGAATATACAGGCTAGAAATAAGGCTAGTTACAAAGAATGATAACTCAGGCTAGAAATAAGATAGAAATATGAAACTTGTGTTGAATTGTTTACAAACTATCAAAGTGTCTGTTGTTTCCAAATGTTGTCTGGAAGTGTCTCTGCACCGTGGTTGGTGATCGTGTCTCATGGTACCACAGGACACACTGTGCCTTCTCCTGATTAGTTAGCATGGCTTCTTGGGCACTGCACCTCATCCACTACTTACGTACTGCGAACCTAAAACAGAAAAAACAGAAAAGAAAAACTTTGAGAGGTCGTAAACAATTCAACACACGTTTCATATTTCTATCGTATTTCTAGCCTGAGTTATCATTCTTTGTAATCAGGGAAGGACTTTTCGGACACCCTGTACTTGATTATTTAGTTCACTTCAATAAGTTCTTATTTGCAAACGATTTGGAACTCTACAGCAGCTTACAGTTTAAAAACATTGATTTTTTGTTACAATTGGACTTAAAGATCCTAA
Organism: Lepisma saccharinum; assembly: GCA_022664845.1. Taxonomy (NCBI): domain Eukaryota; kingdom Metazoa; phylum Arthropoda; class Insecta; order Zygentoma; family Lepismatidae; genus Lepisma; species Lepisma saccharinum. The sequence continues at coordinate 2,849 of JAGDQP010020328.1, read as the reverse complement.
CTATTTGCTGCAGTATAAATAAAATAGATCTTAACACACAAAAGTGTAAAATCGGCATTCGCTTTAGTAGTGCTGGAGAGAAAATTCTGAAAACATTGGACTTAAATTCACATTATATCCAGCTCCCGTAGTCTTGTTGCTAGAGAAGAATACTGAGAGAGCACATGTTTAAATTCTGCTGCAGTACATCCTCATCGAGGATTACCAGAATTTTCCTCAATCTCACTAGACGAATTTTGAGATTGTACCTTGTCAAACGTTCGAGTCGCTATTTTCCCTTTCTTCATCTTGCGAAATGTATAAATTATACATGCAGGATAGGTAAATTTGCCTCAAGGAGAACGGGAAAATTTTAATTTTGTTTTTATTTCATAATTGCGTTTATTCTATGTTAAAATAACATAATCTCAAGATTTTGGCCAGAGTAGTAATTAATTCCTTAGTATCACAAAGGAAAGGAACGGTAGAAAAAAGGCCTTGCGACTGGAATTAGCAGAACCGGTCGTGCTGGAATATTTTAGTGAAATCGCTGAAAGAGTGGTAGAGCGATTTCGTGGAGAGCACCTGCACTCTGCCTCGAATACCAACTTGAGGGTAGTTCTTCCTTGTTAATAGAAGTCCTTGGAAGCTAATTTCTCGATCATAATGAAAGACACAAGTCAACTCAGCTAAGGAGGTGAGGTGATCAGGACATCGTGGATTTGTAGGACATATACTTTACAGAATAACGAATTGGCAATGAACGTTGGTTCGAGCCCTGTAACCGGGCTCATTCGTTATCTTAAGTGTTTGCCTGTAATGCGAATATTACTATTGTTGATTTAAACAATAATTCTTTAATTTCAAGGTTAAATATGTCTGATTTACTGTGTTATAGTATGTCACTGTTCCTTTGTGTTTGTTCGCGCAAAGATGGTAAAGTCCAGTCGCTTCTGATATACCTTTAAAAGCTAAGTTTATCAGATAATGGCGTCCGGAGTTGCCAAACAAATCAGAAAACCACGCTTCATGTTTTAAGGAGTTTCATTCAGTTTTATTTTGTACATACGAAACGATTACTGCTCGTGAAAACAAAATGATATTTGAATATTACCGTCCATGATTTCTGGGTTAGCTATACACAAGGGATGTGTTTGTGTGTCATTAACCTCAATGATCCATGTATTTATTTTCTTTTTAGAATGGGGGAGGTCATGCACACAGAAAATCTGGCAACAATGATGAAGGAAAACAGCGACCAACAATTAATCAAGTGAATGCAACACTAAAATCTTGTAAATCTTCACCGATGCCACCTGTTTTCTTAATTCATTGTCCAGACAGTACATTTCCATGTGCTTTAGTTTTCTTTTCTCAAAATGAGGCAGTGTACTAGAGAAGTTTGAGAACCTGTGGTTTAAATCATTGCACCTCTGGAAGAAAAGAACAAAGAGATCTTTTTTTCTATATATAACACCACTCAACGAAGCTTTGTGCCACATTGAATCGAAATGTATAAGACATGTCTTGAATGTGCTGGCATGAATTGACCCAAGCGTAAGAAGTCGAAATTTGCTAGGTTCGGTGAATAAGCGGGATTGCGGTAAAATCCATTACTCGTTCACTTGTCTGTCCTCAGATTTGTAACTGGAAATATTGTTGACAAACACACATTGTTGGCTCATTTTGTCAATGCCTTTTCTTTTCAGAGAATTCCGAAGTCTCTCCAGCATAACCCTTTAATATACTAAAGTAATTAATCCTATGACCATAAGGTCAGGTAATCTAAAAGAATAACATTAACGTAGTCCCAAAAGCACAGACAACGTGACCTTTGGTCGGTTTTGGAAGTAGTAAGGACTCCTAATCTTTTCACCTGCCTCAAATCAATACACAACATCATCGTCTCAGTATTTATACAGAATTTTAAAAGAAGTTGGTAAAACTAAACGTACAATAAGAACTCGGAGCATGTAACTCCCTTAAATAATTAATTTCCATTTTAAGGCGCCTTAAAGATAGATTTTTTTTTAAGTTTTCGCAATTCGAGGAAATAGTAGCAAGTGAAATGGTATTTACTATTAACTGTTCGAGATCAGACATGCTCTTCATCATCAGGGTCACAGTACTGTCTGAAGATGGAAGCATCCTCTCTCGAAACGTCACTTTCAAAAATAGATTTTATTTCGATAATTATATGTTTCCAACTTCATATAGACAAGCATAAATAACAAACCTAAGTTAAAGGTAGACCAAATGGCAGCCTATTGAAGTGAATTTTGCTGAAACTAATGTGAAATGTATAAGTAGAGAAAGCTAATAAAATGTAAAGGACCTACCAGCTTTATGGTTACCTGCTTTGAATGAGGTGATAGTATGCTTTAAAGGTGGATTATGTAAAATTAAACAAGTGAGCAAGGGTTCCTTGATATCATCTCAAGGTTCGATGAGCCAACCGTGTTGAAGCTGTTTGAGAAATTGAATTTTTGAAATAGGGTTGAAACACTGTCAACAGTAGTGCTTGGAGACGAGGACACCCACTGTATTTTTCTTTTCTGTCGAATAATGTTTTTGCCAACTTTGCTGACACGTCTAACGAAATGGAAGAAATTTGAAAAATTGAATTTTAAAGGAAATTAGTTGCCAATATTGACAACAGTGGTGCTTGGGGACAGAACCACCAACAAGAGTTTTCATTGCGTCAAATAATGTTTATGCCAAGTTCGATATGAATACGTTTACCGCTATGGAAGCAATATGGAAAATTGAATTTTAGAAAATAAGTTGGCAACACTGATTCACTGCACCAATAAAGATGGTCTGAATTAGCCCAGCCAAGACCTTTCAAACGACGCCTGAACTACCGTTTA
>JAGDQP010020327.1:0-33447 GCA_022664845.1 Lepisma saccharinum | reverse complement strand
TTTTTGATTTTTATAACGCACAATAAAAGGCAGAATTGGTGCTAAGATGTTTCGCCATATTTAACGCACAGAACCACTGCTGAATATTGATAACCTGGAGATAAAAAGAAACGCACAAGAGTTTCGTTGCAATGTGTACGTTAAAAGCCAATAACCGTTTTTAATGAACTCACGAGACAGTAACAGTTGACATTTTTTTTATACCAGGAGAAAATTATTTCTTATAATGTGTCTAAACACGTCTTATGTTCTTGAAACTCCATTCTCTATTTATATTCTGTCTTTTTTGCATCTTCCTTCCATTGTTTCTCTTGAATATATTTTCAAAATATGTGTGTTTAAACATATTTCTGCTTTTAGAGACAATATTCGGAGTTACTGCATATTTAAGCCGCTACTCTGTTTCATTTCCTTACAGCTACTTTGTATTTAATGTGTTAGCTTTAAAATCTTTCCCCTTTGCTGTAAATATTTTACGCGCATCAATCAAATATGTATCTTGCAGTCAATATACGATAAGTTCGCAATATTAAGATGGCTTAAAGAATATCAGGGAAAAGGTTGAATCGTAATAAATAACTGATGATTCGCATTATTCTGTACTACTTCATGTAGGTCGCATTCTCTTCTGACACAACTGAGGAAGGTAAGTGCCATTTTCTTCAATTTTTCATCGTCAATTGTGTAAAATAATGCTCAATTTCTTGCAACCCCTTTGATAAGTAGCTTTTGCAAATCTCAAATTAGTTAACCTTTCATGACCTAATGATAAAAAAGTACACTCACATTCATTAAAAATCACTGATTGAAAACTTTCTAGGACGAGCAAAAGATGAGGAATTTTGCAATACGAAAGCAAGTTACGTGCTAATATAACTAAATAAAAATTGTTTGTTTTAATTCTGTATTCATTATTCCTTCAGTGTTGGCAGATTTTCAAATGTAACTCATTGGCCATTTTGTGCTTATTTGAGTGTACAATATTTCTTTACATTAAGTTACCAGAAAATGGATTATGAAACTATAACTTACATCACTTCCACTCTTTCGGTACCATTTACCAAAGTAGCAATTATTGCCATATTCAAGTTTTCAATATAATTACTAAAGCCACCTAAAAAGCCTATTTTCAAATGTTAATTATAAAACATCGCGCGTGAATTTCTGTGAAGATTTCCTTTCCTTTATAAAGAATGAAACAATGTCCATAAATTTAAAATGTAACATATCATTACTTTCCTAATGCACGGGTAATTCGTACTTAATTTTGAGGTTATTTTGAGTCTGGTTTCAGGCTGGAACACACGAGCCTTAGTACCACAACTATCTTTGGAACGAAAGGTAGTTGTAATATAATTGCCCTAGCAAAGCTTTCAAAACTGTAAAAGCAATTGAACTGACTGAGTTCAAACAGTTGTGGTTGGTAGTTTTAGTGATAGAGCACCGTCAGGTAAAGCTAATTTGTGTTGGAACTTGCTGTAAAGTAATTTGGGCTTTCCCATGTTTACTTCTGACAAATGAAATCCAAACTGACAGATCCAACCGAAATTTTATTTCGGATAACGTTTTTTTTTCGGTGTATATGCAAAATGTTATCTGTGATTTCTATAAGTAAAAACTAATCGTGAGGTGTGATTACTACGTAAACTTTGGTACGTAAAATATATATATATACGTACACTTTGTGGTTAAGCCGACATACAATGGCACTAAACACAAACTATAAATAATTGCATATTAATGTATTAAAAACCTAAACTAAATCATGCAAGCATCAACTGTAATCATTAACGATGTATCTATCGGTATATTATTCAAAATGTAATTACATTTCTTTAATAGGTAACAGAGAGACAAATAGTATTCTAACCTCGTTGTCATGCTGTGGAAAATGTATTATTCTTCCGTCTTTTTGAGAGTCTCACAGAGGTAACATCAAAGTAGGACACAACTACTATACATGCAACTGTTGCAGTTACGTCCAGTTTATGTTAACACAGGAGACATCAAAGAACACGCAACAGAATTTATCTCAGAATCCACTTTTAGTCAAACATGAATTATTTGTTTTTCTTACGGAATGTTTTCCTTTATATATTATTCATGAGTTTTGTTTATATTGTCTGGGTTTACTTCTAGTAGTGTCATTTATTTCTGCCTTTACAATTCAATTACGACAAAATTCACAAGGAAGGTTTGAAATAGTTCAGCCGGTTTCGTGAATCTTTGATAGCTCGATTCTGACCAAAGATAACAGAAAAATTCACGTGAATTTTAAATTTGTATAGTTTATTATGAACACAAAAAAAAAATAATCGTTTATTGTTGACAGTAAAAGTCAGACATCTTGCCCAGTTACAGTGACCTCAAAACTTAGTCTCACAATATGTGCACAGATTTATATTAGCGTAAGAACTCACTATAGATAGCAGTAGACAGTTCAAAATTATTTTGTATGACATTGTATAAGTCATTGTTGTGTGGTTGTGATTGTTGACATTTGTTGAAGAAACCTCACGTCTTCTTGATCGGTGATTTATTCAGACTATTTGTTCTTGGTTTATTGCAGTAAAATGACTAGTATATTATTATTTTCTGTGGTATTAGTTGACGGAATATGAGTACTTAATTTTGATACTAATTATGTACTGTAAATACCGTTCTGGGAAAGATTGTGTAGAAATATCACGCTCAGATGTAACGAAATGAGCTATGCATATTACTTGAGGAGCCTACAGGCTAAGGGACTCAAATGACATTGAAGAAATAAAAAAAAAGTTCGAGGTAATCTTTAATATATAACCCAAAATATATGTGACACAAAACTTTCATATTTTCTACAAAGAAACCTAGAATATTTATGTGTCCGTGTGCAAAATATGACAATTTTGTGTAACATATATTTCGGGTTATATACGAAAGACAACCTCAATTTGTTTAATCGTCAATGTCACTTGAATTCTAGAGTCAACATTTGTATTATTTGATGCACCGAAATACATAATATGTATATTCTCCATCGTCATATGGGAATGTAAGTTCTACATTTTTGCATCTTAGAACACATAATCAACAAACGAATTTAAAACTTGTAACATGACACATATTTAAAATTGCATTCATATAAAAGTATTTAAAATTTCTGGGTTGAATCACTGGAAAATATCTGCACAATTCGGCTTAAGGTTATTGTAAAACAACGGTCTCCAGCAAAAGATGGCAGCACTATCGCCGTGTATGTCTATTGTATTTTTATCTTTACACAAAATTTCAATGTTGCTCCCAAAAATTCAAGCCTAAAGAGTTCTAACTTTCATGCTGCTCCTACATATTCAAGCCTAGAAAGTTCTAACTTTCAGGGAAGAAAGTTCATAACCAATTCAATAGTTCGATCAATCGGATTGTTATTTTTGTTTTTCTTCGTTGTTGAAATCGCTTGATTGTTGTTTTTTTGAACAAAACCTATAACAATGAAGCTCTTTCAACAATGAACGAAAAAGAAAATTAAAAAATGACATTGATCGAACTCTTGAATTGGTAACGAACTTTTTTCCCTGAAAGTTGGAACTCTCTAGGCTTAAATTTGTAGAAGAAGCATTGAAATTTAGTGCAACGATAAAAATATATTAGACATATATGGAGATAGCGCTGCTATCTTTTGTTGGAGATCGTTAATTAAATACGTTTATTTTTTACCGTTTTATAGAAGAAAAAACTCATTCAAGAATAATTAGGTCACAATAGCAGTTCTATTATTGTCTATTGACTGATAAAAGGGTTAAACTGTTACATAGTGTTGATTTCTGTGGACATGTTGATGTGTTTCACAAAATTTCAATTGTTAAAGAAAAATCGGAAACAAGTATTTTGCTGTTCGTAGGCAAAATACTGCTTTTATCTTTACAATATTGCTTATAGCAGCTAATTTAATGCAGTTTATCTTAATTTTAGGAGCATTTGATTTCTTATGTACATGATATTCGATTAAAGACGTTTGAGACAATGAAATCTCTTACGTATTCTGAGTATTCAATTGTCGTGATTGAGGTTCCAACTTATAAATTCTACGCAGTATACTATTTCATAACCTTTCTATAATATTTTATGTTGTCATAATTGAATAGTATTAACACTGAATTTTTCAGCTTTTAATTTGATTTTTTTTTCCCCAGAACCACAAAATAATAACTGTACCGTATATTCTTACTATGTTCTTTTAAACTATTGTATACTTGAAGAGAACTAGACATCCAAGAAAGAGATAACCGTCGGACCTCAGTTTCTTGTTTCTTATTGAGTCATCTTCAAGGAAATCAATTATTGATAACTATGCTCTTACTTATCAATTGATTGCTTATTTTTTTTTCTTTTTCTCTCACATACCAATTGATAATTATAAAATGTACTTATACTCTTTCTTATCTCTCGATATCTTAACACTTTATTTATTTCTCATGTACAGTTAAATGACTGTAATGTATTGATTGATTTCTCTCATCCTCAACAACACTATTTTAAATGAATGATATATCGATAAGCATATGCATTAATTAATCTAGCTGGAACAAATTTGAATTGATATGAATTACCCAGTCACTGCTGTCCTGTGGTGACTAGGGATAATCATTGGGAAGGGCAATATCATCCCCATTCTTACCCCCGACAAGAACTCGTCAAAGTGCCTCCAACTTGTAACAGACTACAGCTACAGATTTTGACATTGAAATTAAATTTTAGAAAGAAAATAACATGAGCAGCGACTGGAAACAAGTAGGGGAAAATTGCACTTTGTTATTTGTGTGCACTGTTATTATTCAGCATATTATCGCTAGTATTTGTCTTAGAGAAAATGTGACATGGACGACATTTCACAAAATTCCTTAACGTATCAGATGAAAGAACTACTTTCTAAAAAGAACAGCTAAGCTGTATGATTACTTGTACACGAGCGGAAGTGGAAACCTTTTGAATTTTAGAGTAGTGTAGATAGTAAAAACACCAACACCTACACATTGTCCATGTACTGATACGTATATCCATAAACCTAAAGGAAAAGTGATAGCGACAATCTGTTTTTATTACTACTATCTTTAGAAAAGAAAGAGGAAAAGGCGAACAAAATATGGTCATGTAACAATATGTTAAATGCTTGATATCGCATGCAATCTTGGTAATAAATATTTATTTATCCATTGTATTACAGCTACAAAAATAAAAGTTAAAGAAATGAAAATACCAAAAAAAATGTTTAATGTTGGTTAGGAGACCAAAATGAAACTGAGAAATATCACGCAAGAGTTATATTAGTGCTGGGCCGATTTGGAGAGAGAGAGAGAGGGGAAAGAAAGAGAGGAACTATAACTCTTGTATTATTCATTGCGTCACAACTTTTTCTCTTTTTTTTACTTTTCCTTACTTTCAGAATAAAGAGAAAAGATGATAATAATACACCAGATATTAAAGATATTTCAATATTCATGCAATTCTTGTTGCTTTTTCTTTTAAATTTTAACTCCACTCTACCCTACGACAGAAACATGCTGATATTGATTATCAAAGTTTGCGATATCTATGTCATTGGTTTCCTCCCCACAACTCCGTCCTGTCCACCAACTTTCATAAGAATAGTTTCATCTGAAGTTGTTTCTTTTGGAACGACATACAAAAGAAAAGTTAAAAGTTTCCACCTATTTTTTCTCCGCCAGAAGTTTTATTTTCAGAAATAGGGAATGGTAGGAGAGAGAGAGAGATTCCCAGAACTTGCTAAAAAAAAGTAGGTAAAAGGTTCTTTATTCTAGGTTTTTTTGGGTGGGGGGAAGGAAAGAATCAATAGATCCACAAAATGTCCTCAAACTCTTCCCATCCTTTCCCTACATCATTCTAAAGCAATTCTTATAAGATTCGTCTTTATAACTTCTTTTCCTCTTATACCTTTCTCAGCTATGTCTCTTCTTAGGTTTTGTCTGTCTCCTTTTCTTTCTTTGCTTGATTCTTGCCACAGACAAAACAAGTGTTCTGTCTACTGGTTTCAATACGATTCTACGTAGAAAAACAAGTTACATTATGCTGTATTCTTTAGTGTAAAGCGCATTCCCTTTTTCATACTTTTTTTAAACATTTTTTCACAATATCTATGTTCGAATTACATCAGGCTTCCTGACTTTTTCATAAACTTCTTGAATATCTAATTCTATGGTCTTGGTATGTCTTTGGTATCTCAGTTGATTAAGTTATTAGACTAACACTGACACAATCTGGCTTCTATTTCCACTTTTATACAACTTTTTGTTCTCTCCTAAGTTTCCAGTGTTCATTTTATAAAACAGTATTGTATGTCATTTTACTCTTACTGATATTACGAGAAACAATGAACGAACAACACTTTAGCCGAACGACGTTCACATTACCAATAGCTTTGATACACGCGTTAACTAACATTCTTCAACCTCTGGTGTAGTGCTATTATATTCGATTAATTCTTATGCTTATGTTAACATATACATGAACATAAAAATAAGTTTTGGTAAGAGCCCTTTTATAAATATACAAGTGGGCAGCAAACGTCTTGTCATAGGAATCCGACATAACATCCAAATCAATGTTGCTACTTTGTGCTCCGGGAAGTGTCATCATAGACGAATAATACAAAGAATTAGTACTCAGACACCTTTGATATGTAATTGACCCAACTATGTCATTTAGACCAACCTACATTTGCATTATTTAAGCCAATTCGATAAGTTGAAGTATTTTTTGTGTCTTGTGCCATGCGATTTCATTTTGTCTATTCATTATACGCATTAATTACGTTAGAGAAAGGAAGAAAATATTATATACCTCACAATTACTTTAGAATACAGCCTTGTACTTCATTAACCGCCAAGGAAGTGAAGCACCGCAGTACACAAATGTGGAATGGTAGGTATTTTGGAGTAGATTATCAACGTAATTGCCATCTTAAAATCCACCATATTGGATGGAGGTCATTTTATTTTAAAATGGCAAGTTTTCTTATTTACCCTATCTGTTACGGCGTCGGGGTTAACTTCACTGAAAATTTGCAGTGCACGTGTGTTCACTTATCCACCATCCCCTAGCAACTCCCGACACGGAAACTTACTTACTTACTCTATGGCTTACGGAACTCGCAAATTCATCGCCGTAGTAACAAACGTTTGCCATCGGGGTCTACCCTGGGCAAGATCAAGCCTGCTTTCATCACAAACACCTAATTCTCGAAGATCCCTTCTAATATTGTCTCCCAACGTCGTCTCGGTCTCTGTAACGGTCTCTTTCCTCTCGGCTTTCCAACCAAAATGGAATATAATTTTCGTTTTTCTCCCATCTTAGTCGTCGTAATTTCATAATTCTTACAACATCGGGGTAGTCGTACAGTCCATGAAGTTCTTCATTATGCAGTCTCCACCATTCTCCAGTCATCTCATCCCGTTTGGGCTCGTATATCTCTCTCAAACCCTTATTTTAAAACACTCGTAATGTATGTTCATCTGCTAGGGTAGTACTCCAACTTTCCCAACCGTAAAGTATTACCGGCAGAATAACCCTTCTGTATATTTTCAATTTATACTTCCTTGATATTAATCGCGAGCTTAGGAGATTCTGGACTGAATATAATCATGCATTGCCCGATACTAAACAACTTTTTATTTCTTCCGTTACCTCGTTTCTGCTTGTTACACATGCGTCTAAGTATTTAAATTTGTTTACTTTATCTATGTTTTCATTCTTAATTGTTATGTACCTTTTTCCGTTATTCTCTATATCTCGGCTTGTTATGTATTTTTCTTTTCTCTACGTTTACCTGTAGACGTATCTCATCGTACGCTTCTACTAAGAGATATGTGCTATTTTGTAGTGCCTCTATATCTTCCCCTATAAAATCTACATCATCCGCGTACACGAACAGTTGATTTAAGCCATTCAACGTTAGTATCTTTTTGACCTCTTTTATTTTTAAAATCGCATATTCTAAAGCAAAGTTAAACAGTAGTAGTGACAGGCATCATCTTGTTTCAATTCGTTGCGAATCTTGAAACTATCTGACATATTATTATCTACTGGTACTCTTCTTATGGGGTCGCTAAGACACATCCTCACAAGTTGAACAAGTTTCTTCGGATTCCAAATTGTAACTGGATACTGCATAGCTTTTCCCTTTTCATAGAATTATAAGCTTTCTTAAAATCAATGAATAGCTGGTGAATAGTCATATTGTACTCCCATTTCTTCTCAAAGATTTGTCTCAAGGCAAAAATCTGGTCCAACGTGAATCTATTTCTTCTAAATCCACATTGGTGATCTCCAATTATTTCATCTATGTATACACTTATGCGAGTTAGCAGTATATTACTCAATACTTTGTAACATGTTGGGAGTCCGATTTATCGCGTTTTTTATAAACCGGAACTGTTATTGAGGTTTTCCATTCCTTTGGAAGCTCCTCCTTTCTCCATATAGCATTTATCAATTTATGCAGTTTCTTGATTAGTGCCGTTCCTCCCGCTTTAATTAATTCGGCTGGAATATTATCTATTCCCTATGATTTGAAGTTTTTTAATTTCTTTATCGGCGTCCCGACACGATAACAGATAGGTCAAATCTAACACCTGGAATAACTTTCTGGAAACATTACCATGTTGTTTGATCTGTCGCATGGCCCTCTTGCCATTTGAAAAATAAATTACCCACATCCAATATAGTGGATTTCAAGATGACGGCCACGCTGATCTACTCCAAAATGTAGCCCTTTTTCACCATTCCATATTTTGTTCTACGATGCTTCATTTCTTTGACGGTTTGCGAACTATGTTCAATTATTTCTTTACCTTCTTCTTTTCTTTTTTTTTTTTTTTGGATTCTCCCTGCTCATGCTATGTGGGTTTTGTGGTAAACAAACAACGTGTGCGTGGGTTCTATTGGGGTTATCCCGTTTTCTCTCACTGTCTTCTTTATACCAACCACCATCCATCCGGCCTGAACTAAAGTTGTCTAATTTTCTTAAAATTTAAATTAAATTTTCTGATTTCTGTTTACATTTTTAGGTCAAATAATGTCTAATTAATCTTCGTACAAAATTAAAATATTTTGGGTAATTTAGAATCCGTGTTATATCTAAAGGATGCATTCGAAATTTTTCTTTATTTTCCAATGTCGATTGCATCTCTCTGCTTCTGAATACGTCAAACTATCAGAGATAAAAGCATATTACTTAAAAGAAACAGTTTTTACCTTTACCAACCTTACCAGAAACTGGTAGAAACTAAAAGCATGCAGAAGCTATTGTAAAAGGTTGGGGATGTGTCACTTAAAGCATGTGACTTTCCGGAATCCCTGTTTTTACTTCCGTTTCTACTTCACTATCATCCTCGGGAAAGAAGATTGCCTCGGTTTCACCCTTTCGATGGAATCTGACCTCAGCCTCACATTAATGAAGGCTAACGATAATGGAAATAATCCTCATAATATTAGAATCTCGAGAATGAAACATTTTTGAATGTATATTTTATCGAAGGTGCAATGTTAAACAGAAAAGGTTTAATAAGATTAATTGAGTGTTATCCACATGAAAAATTCCACATTTTTTATAATATTTTAAATTATTTTCAAAATGTCTAGAAACCTAATTCTTTAGAAATTTGCCAGACAATAGCCATGCACCATGAATAACTAAATTTTATCACCTACGCATAAAAAAGTGCTAATAGTCTGTTTATAACACTGAAGCATGAAAAAAGTATCTCAATTAAATTCCATGGCACATATTATTTTTTCTTCTCTCTCCCCAACACACTTTTTTTTTCTTTTTTCCCATTTAACATGGAATTATTATTAACTCAAACCGGTAACTTGTGTGTTGCGGAATCCATTGCTGTGGTGGTTTATGTGGCAACAGATACAGTTCATTCCTCCCATGCCATCGCATTCATCAATGAGTACGCAAGGCTTAATGTGATCATAAAAGTCTGCGTTATATGCTCCATATTTTTGGCATATATCCGCGTTTTGTATACTGTCGCAAAACCATATATTGTCAACTATAACTTGCTATAGGTCTTGTTTAACTGTTATGTGGGTGGGTGTGAGTGGTATATTTGTGTTTGTTCTGTGCATGTATTTTGTTTTTGGAGGTGGGTAGAATTGGGGTCATTTTGGTTCTTGTGGAGAGAAAAAATTGAGTATTGTGTAGGAATGTGTCAAAATTTCCACCTTCTGCTTCCCTAAAAACGAAACAAGAGAGAAGTTCCATGGCATAGTTTTTTTTATCCCTGATTTTATATGCTACTTCAGTTGCAGAGAAAATTGTATTTGAGTAAGAGGATGGTGAAGCCGAGATGTAGTGAGTTAGTAGAAAAGATGTCGAATTCGCGCAACACTGCAACCACTCTACGCTTTGCTACCACATCTCTCTCTCTCTCTCTCTCTTCTCTTCCCTTCCCTCCTCTTTCGTTCGTCCATATAAACAGATGACATAATCAAAGTATCCCTTGAGAGAAGAGCTGCGGGTAATAAATTTACCACCAGAACAGACTGGCTTGTTTCTCTATATGGATCGTGTGCCCCATGTCTCTGTGTCGAACGAACACAGTTGTTCGGGTAATTTTTCCTTCAGTATGCTTTATACTAGTATGTGGTAGCACGGTTGGAGGGAAATAGTTTCTGTTCCCTTACATATAAATAAATACACACACACATTAAATATACCCCTTCCACATATGTACAAAAATGCTAAATCAGAGAGAAAAATTGGTGAAAAGGTCGGAGAAAGAATCTGAGGGAGACAGATTTACTCCACCTAAATGTCGCCCACACACCATTCAATAATCCCAGTAGACCAATCTATTGGGTTCAATTTACCTTTTTTTTTTCGTAAACTTCTGTTTTGTTTAAACCTTCAAATAAAAATGGATCTACTTCAAATATTTTAATGTTAATTTATAGACACTACAAACAGCTATGACCTAAGTCTATTACTTGAACGGATGATGTATTTCATCGACCACTCTCGACGGAGAAGGGAAGATGAAATCTATGAAGGTGAAGCGTCAAGACTCTTTGCCAAGTAAAATCTGGTCTTTTGTCTGCTGGAACGGAGAGGAAAGGCCAAATACTTCAATCGGTATGGTTAGAAGCAGGTCTTGAACCTGTGCACTTCCCCAGTCCCGGTTTAAGACCATAACGACCAAATGACAGGGACATAATTTATCTAACGTTGCATTAATATGTACAAACAAGTATTGTTTGGAAAGATTATTTTAATATGTAAATATCTGCATTACTTATCGTTGTGGTTATACTGTTAAAGTAAGACAGTAGAAATCAGAAGAGCAAGGGGAAGTAAGTAGTTCTAGCATCACTCTTCTCAGTTCCACATATCGAATTCTATGTTGATAACATTAATCAAGAACAATTGTCACTTTATCAGCTCATTCTTGATTGAGAAGACATCACAGACAGATAACAGACTTTTAGATATTTGTAATTCTTATGTATCAAAGTTTTATACTTATTAAAAAAAATCGGTGTAACCGAAAGTCTTGACTAACCCTTAAGAATTTTGATCTCCGTTTTAATGTGTAATTGTTATAGATTTCTGCTTTGGTTCACGGCAATGGACAATACTATAGATTTTTTATCGTCATTTTTGTCTTGGCTCGAATTTTAACCATTCCACCTAAGTCGCAAAATGTAAATTTAACAGGTAGAAGAAAATACAGCACTAAATTTGTATGGAAAGTGAACGGCACATGGGGGATGTGAAGATAGAGCTCCACATATTCTCGACGTAAGTACAAAGTGAGATGGGGTGGTCAGCCCACGCTCGACAGCCTTTACTTTCCAAGATACCCAGGAGTACCAAGGACTCTCTGGTACTGAATTTGATAGGAGTCCGAGTGCACCTCAGAGGGCCAGGAATGGGAACGCTCCGAGAAAAGTCTAAAGCGTCCTGGCAGGGATTTGAACCGTAGTCGTAGTCAGACGCACTACCGTCTGAACCGCGGCGGCTCTTCCACTATCCGTTAGAGAAACGAAAAAAGTGCTTCAAGGCTAGCTGGTTTGTCATAATACGAGTCAAACAAATGCAGAAATTTGATTTTCGCCCGAAGTTGCTTTTAGGTGGTATTGGTAAATCGCCAACCATTGTTATTGTTGTAAAGTTGCATTTTTGTGCAACTCTTCTAATTTCAGCTTTTAATTTTATTTATTTTTAAAGAGAATGAGATGTTAAAGTTTCGGTTAGGTTTAATATGATAATGCTATCAATATTTGATTTTCCAGATAAATAGAATAGTGTATTAAACGTAAAGGAGATACATAATAGTACTTATGTTAGTGATAATAGAAAATATGGAAATAGTAGACAACGATAATACTTCTAAAACGAGAGTAGGATTTTTCCATGAACAACTTATATTAAGATTTAAACATATGAAATTTAGGAGACAAGTAGGCTAGAAATTAATCAACGAAATTTACTCGCATTATACTCTAATACATTCACTTTAAGCCTTTCCAAAGTATCTTCACTGAAATACTTGTACTCAGTGACCGCAGCTCCGTTGGTAAAGAACTGGTTTCGTATTCGGGAAGTACTGGGTTCCTTACCAGCGGTCGAACATCCTGACTGCTCTTTCTTTCCAGGGTTTCCTCGTTCACACCAGGCAAATGCCGGAATGGTACCTTCCACTTAGGCCCTGACACCTGGACTCCTTCCCGCATCCCTTCCCCTAATCTATATTCGCGTGAGTCATAGATGTCTAACGGCCATAAATAAGTTCATACTGTAATTCATAAGTTTCTGTACAAAAGTTGGTAGTAATGTGTACAGAAAGTGTCGGAATTTTATCACGTCTTTGTGAAGTTGAACTTGATTTTTTCTTACAGGCTTAGTTTTTCCAGGATTATTTTGCACAATTTTTGCACACATTTTCTTCAAAATATGCACAATAAACTCCAATTCCCCTATTTTTCGTATGAAATCTGCTCAATTTATAGCGTGAAAATTGACATAATTTCATGAGGAAAAACAGACATAAGAAAAATTACAAACATACCTGAATCAGAGAATAAAGGCAAGAGAAGACTTCGACTTATCAAAAGTAGTAACAAATGCTCATGGACTGTGTCTAGCCAACTTTAGGCCTGGGCCTTAGATGCCTAAAGACCATAAATTAAATTCAAATTCTAGCCCACTTTATATAAGAAATTCTGGAAGGTAAGTAAGAGTAACGTTCGGAGAAAGAAAAAGTAAATGTCTCAGATTTGCAGACGAAGGTTCTTTTTACAGTGAAGAATGCATCGCCTAACAATGTGTTAAAACAGCTGCAGAAAGGCTGTAAGGAACATGGGATAAAATAAACATAAATACAGTAAACTTCGAATTATACGGGTCAATGAATATGCACAAAAAATTGAAAAGCACGAATAATACATCTTTATTGGGACTATACTGTACATGACAAAGCAATTTACACCTTCCAAAAGTAATGTGTAATGTCGTGTGTTTTTGATAGGAGTGTTAAACATTTTTCACAAAACTACTTAATTTTCTCACCACCAAAATCTAATGAGCAAAATGGAGAAGAAGGGAAGAGCAGAAAATTAGTTACTGCAGAAGTTATGTTGATTGCGATGACATAGGTCTACAGGCGAACGTAGAGGAAACAAAATACATGAAAACAAGCCGAAAGACAGATGATGAAGGAAGTAGAGACATAGTAACAAAAAATAAGATAAGAGAAAGTAAGCAATTTTAAATATTTGAGACCATATGTAACAAACAAAAACGAGGTTACAGAAGAAATAAAGAGTCACCTAACATCGGGCAGCTCATGTTTATATTCAGTCCAGAAACTCCTAACCTCATGAATAATATCAAGAAAGCTAAAATTGAAAATATACGTAAAGGCTACTCTGCTAGTCATATATTATAGACCCGAAAGTTGGAGTAGGGCCCTGGCAAATGAATTTGCATTGTATATGTTTGAAAATAAGACTTTGAAAATGATATACGTGCTGAAATGGGATGAGATATCCGGAGAATAAAAGAACTGCATAATGAAGAACTTCTCACACTTTGTGATCCACCCGACATTATAAGAATAATGAAATCACGACGGCTGAACTGGTCATGTAATTCGGATGGGAAGAATACAAAGATTATATTCTATCGTGGTTAGTAAGCCAGAGAGAAGGAGGCCGTGGGGAAGACAAAGACATCGTTTGGATGCCAATATTAGAAGGGATCTTCGAGAGGTAGATGTTCATGATGAAAAATGGCTTGATTTTGTCCAGGATTGAGTCAAATGACGAACTTTGATACTGCGGTGATAAACTCGCGAGTTCTGCAACCCATACAGTAAGTGAAGGAAGTCAGTCATGTTGGATTTAAGTCATGGTCAAAGAAAATAGGTCTTGTGCTCTAATTTTGTCTGGAACCACGAATAAGACTTTTAAAAAATCGCAAAATGTTTAAATTTTGAATTTAATATACAGAATGTGTACGAATAATCCATCACAAATAATCGGGTATTTACTGTAAAACAAAAGGGATGATAATTGAAAAAAATTGAAATATGACAAATTGAAAATTGGAAGACAGAAAGTTGAGCAGGTATCCAGTTTTAAATACTTTGGAAGTATTACAAGCGAGGATATGAAATTCGAAAAAGAGATTAACCCTTTAAAAGCATCTGTAATTAAAAATATTTTGAATTATTATCTTTGCGTTTTGCATTTGGTATTCAGTACGTTTCAAGAGCACCATGCGTTTCATAATCATATCAATTTTAAAATCAGTAAAGATGTCAGGTGCTTAAATTGTTAATTTTTCTTTTATATTTATTAATTCTCTTGACACATTCTTATTATCCGTGCTTAGTTTTTCTTTCTGTTTGAGTGTGTAGATTGTTTCATATAGATTACTATCTATGTGCAAAACACAGTTGTGTGATAATTTTTGTTTCAATGGTTCATGTTTTAATAATCTCGATTCTTCTTTATCATTTATATATTTTATGTCCCTTATATGTTCTTCTAATCTAATATTGATATATTTTCTTCTGTATCCATTTTTATAACCCAATTAAAAACTCGTGTTTAATTCATGTTGGAAATATTTCTGTCTTTGCTGGAAATATTTTTATGACCTGCTACGAAAACGTTATCTATATATTAGTTTTTGTCGTTCATACTGAGTTGGTGAAGCATGTATATAGTTAGTTCCCGATTTGGGCTTCCTGTTGAGGTAAATTAATATATTTTCTTTTACATTTTAGATTTAGAAAATTTAATTAATTACTTTATTCCTTTTCAACTGAAAATGTTAGATTTGCATGCATATGGTTCGTTGAATTCATGATGAAAATTGTGTTATTGTTTTTGTAAATTATTGGTATGATGTGTAAAAAACTATTATAGCGAAGAGAAAAGCTAAAACTAGATGGGATGCTTCAGGGACAGAATAATATAAATGAAGCTTCAAAGTTGCTAATAAGGAAACAAATAGGGCAGTGGTTAGAGCAAAAGCGCAAGCCTGGGATTAACTGTATGACGAACTAGAAACAGCAGGTGGAGAGAAGAAGTAATACAGGTTAGCAAAAATCAGAGACAAAACAACAAAGAATAGTATCCATACTAGGCAAATTAAGAATGATTAAGAATGATTAGTGATTACCGATGAAGAGAGATGGGTTGTAAATTTAAAAACGCTCCTAAATGAAGAAATTCCGATGATAATATTCTTAGCGATGAAATTCCAAATCTTGAACCAACATCAAGAATAAGCCGGAAAAGCATTAAAGAAAATGAAGACAGAAAAAGCAAGAGGTTCTGATTGCACACCAGTAGAAGCGTGGAAGAGTTTGAGAGCAGAAGGGAAGATATTGTATGGGATTTCTTGAAAAAAAAATGAACAGTCAAACATGTCAACTCAGTGGAGGGATAGTGTTATTGTACCAATTTTTAAGGAGAAGGGAGATATACAGGATTGTGGAATCTATAGAGAAACCAAACTAATATCACATACGATGAAAATTTGGGAGAAAATTGTAGAAGGAAGATTACGAGAAGAAACATCAATAGGAGAACAATTTGAATGCCAGAAAAAAAAGTACAACTGAGGCAATTTCTATATTAAGACAAACTATGGAAAAGCATCAGAAAAAACAAAAAGAATTGCATATGGTCTTTATTGATTTGGTGAAAGCCTACGGCAGAGTACCACGTCAGGAAGTATGGAGATGTTTGAGAGAAAAAGAAGTGCCAGAGAAATATGTAAGGATAATCCAAGACATGTATACAAGAACTATTTATAGAACTCAAGTAAGAAGTAGTGTGGGATTGGCACGCCAAATCCCTGTTATGATTGGATTACACCAGTGTTCAGCCTTAAGCCAGGACCTCTTCAAGGTAGTCATAGACATTACAACTCAGGATGTGAGAGATGAACCCTCTAATGTATGATGTTTGCCGATAATATTATACTATGAAATACTAATATGGAAATACTTGAAAGGAAATTCTAGTGTTGGAGGACGTCTCTGGAAGATAGAGGTCTGAGGATTAGTAGAAAGAAAACAGAATATCTTGAGTTTAGTAGGGAAGAAAGTGGACAAGTGAAATTGCAAGAAGAACGATTGAATTTATACGAGGGATACATTATATACGAGGGATATATGTGGCGTTGTCTTCGAACTAACAATCACAGTGAAAAATAAAAGTATACGAGGTCTGTCAGGAAAGTAATGAGACTGTTTCTCTATTTCAGGAACGACATATAGTAGGACAATGAAACCAGTGGAGCTAATAGAGGCATCCTTTGGCTACAAGCAGTGAAAATTTGAAGTACCTACGGTGAACACAAGTTAGTTTATAACATATTTTGTGAGGGTGTGTTAGTGTTGCTTGTCGGAGAGATGGCGAGTACAAAACTGGAACAACGCTACGCCATTAAATTTTGTGTGAAACTCAAGGACAATGCAGCAGAAACATTTAGAAAATTAGCATAGGCGTATGAGGACCACACAACGTCCCGTGCACAAGTGTTTCGGTGGCATAAGGCATTTATGGACGGTAGAGAGGAAGTTGAAGATGAGGCACGTTCAGGAAGACCAAGCACGACACGAGACGATGAAACTGTTGCCAGAGTGAGGGATCTGGTAAGAACAGATCGGCGCTTAACGGTTAGGATGATTGCTGATGAATTGAACATTAATCGCCAAGCAGTGTACGAAATTCTAACTCAAGATCTGGGAATGAGAAAAATTTGTGCGAAAATGGTGCCAAAGAACTTGACAATTGAACAAAGGGAGCATCGCATGACTGTGTGTCGTGACCTCATCAACCGCATCGAAACTGAACCAGACATTTTCAAACATGTTGTGACAGGTTTTCGAGTATGACCCTGAAACCAAAAGACAAAGTGCTGAGTGTCACACAAGCAGCTCACCACGACCGAAGAAGGCCAGGAAAAGCAAATCAAAAATCAAGGTCATGTTGATTTGCTTCTTTGATCATCAAGGCATGATCCATAAGGAATTTGTTCCTCACGGACAAACATTGAATCAACAAGTTTACATCCAGGTTCTTGAAAGACTAAGGAATCGGGTCATTCGTGTCCGTCCTGACATGTCCCAATCATGGATCCTCCATCACGACAATGAGTATCTTGCGAGTAAGGGCATTCCTGTTTTGCCACAACCCCCCTATTCCCCAGATCTCAGTCCCTGTGACTTCTTCCTATTCCCCAAAATCAAAAATGCTGTTCGTGGCCATCATTTTGGGTCTGTAGAAAACATTGAAAGGGTAGTGACACAGGAACTTCGAAGGGTGTCACTTGAGGACTTCCAGCAATGCTTCCGTGAATGGGAGCAACGTCTGCGTCGGTGTGTAGCTTCCCAAGGGAACTACTTCGAAGGTGACCATGTGGTTTTGTAATGCATTGTAAATAAACATGTTTTACAAACACAGTCTCATTACTTTCCTGACAGACCTCGTAGGTTACAAAACAGTAATTAGTCCAGCAATTATGTACGGAGCAGAAACATGGCCAACAAAGAAAGCACAGAGATTGGATGTTATCGAAGTGAGAATGTTACGTTAGGTGTGTGGGATAACAAGAAGACACGGAGTGAGAAATATGTGAGTAAGAGGAAATATCAAGGTAGTAAAGATATCTAAAAAGATACAAGAAAGAATACTGCTTGTGATGAGAAGAACAAATGACTATGTAGTCACAAGAGTGATGGCAATGGAAGTGGAGGGCAAGAGAGGTAGAGGGAGGTCAAGGAGGAAATGGATGGATGAGGTTAAGAAGAATCTCGAGGAGAAAGTTATGTCAGGGGAAGAAGTTCAGGACAGGGTTTTGTGGAGAAGGCTGATCAGAAACGTTGACCCCAGAAAGGTCGGAAGGAAAAAAATGGAGAAATAAAAGAAGATTAGTATGGCTTTCGCAAACATTAAAAATGATTTGGTTGTAAATTAAGTTTTCTAGAATCCATGTTTATTCTACAAACGCACATTAAAATAGCTCGTCAAAATTTGGCTAAAATTGATCTAAAACAGAAAAAGAAACAGGATTTATGAAATGGTTATACAAATGATTACAGAAACAACAACAAAATAATAAAACGGTATGAAAATACTAAATTAAATATGATGAAAAGAGTGCAATACGAAACACTTGTTTATGTGATGTGTATATTGTCGTACGCCAAATCTTAATTAAAGACTTTAAAATATTTCAGATAGGATGCTGATTTCCTACCCTCCAGAAACATGGTGTTGAAGCCAACTATAAGTCTTATTTTATCTCCTAAAAATCTTTAACATCAAAATTTCGTAGTCAAACGTAAGGGATCAGAGTGTCACAGGTAGACCAGTGGAGTTTCAAAAGTAATTTTTTTCGTAATATATTATTGTACCTCCATCATATATATATCATTAACATCTCCCATATAAACAAAGCAGAAGAGAACAATTAAGATTAAAAGCAATCTTTTATACTTCTTTAATATGTCTGTAATTTCTTAGCTCATTAAAATTTGACTTCTAACCCCGTTTCTAAGTTTCAATGAAATTGTTTACAAATAAATATAGAAAAAAAAATGTTTTGCGAAAGCGGTGTCTTCTTCCTGTATTATGAATACTATCTTGTCATTTCTTTGCAGTGACGGAGGAAAATTCCTTGGCAGTACTGTATGGTTCCATGGTTCCAAATAGCGTGGTGTCTGCAGTGTCGATTTGTAGGCAACGGCCTTCAACGGTACATTATATTGGCTGAATGATAACTCCTTGACAATATGTATTGATATCTCTTATATTTTAAAAGTTCCAACTATAATATTTTCAGAGAATTGTTTACTAAAGAACGGACAAACTACATATTAAACTACTTTTGCACTTCTAAAATTATTAAGCACATTGATAGAATATGCACAACATCCTGGAAACTCCCTTCATTTAAAGAAGTATTCCTCGATCAAATAAGAATTTCCAGTTAGAACTTCTTCTTTTTTTAACTTATTTGAAATTTACTGCTAAATTAATTGAAGAGAATGCTCCTGCAAGCAATCATGTGGCTCAATAGTCTCCCAGACTCAGCAGCAGAGATGGAATCTGGGAATAATGGATTTAAGCAAGAAAGAAATAAAGAATGAAAGACAGTAGAGGAAATGGGTTCTAAATTACAGAGAACCTGTAGACAGCTGATGTCTTCACGGAACTTACACAATCGGATTCGAAGTCCAGGTGCATAAGTATCTCTCAGAAAGATGAATAAGTAAGAAAACGGAATAAATCAGCACGTTGTTATAACTTCGCTCCAGATAGTGGAAATCACAATAAATAATTATCCATTCTTTTTTAAAAGAATATACATGTAGGTTTTATTTTTTAATATAAGTTATATTACATTATTTCACACTCATACACCCAGGCTATGAAAGCAAGGTTTTTATGCTTTTGTGGTTTTTATAGTAATGAACCTGTATGGTGAGATCATATTATTTTTCTCTGTAATAGTCATAAGATTTTTTTAACCACCCGAGTGAAAATGCAAGTAAAAAAGTGATCTATATATAACTCATGTTCTCGTTTTCTATACTGTAGAGTGCAGTAGCTACAGGGATATAGAAACCACCCCCGCGGTTCAAGGGAGGTGGTCACGAGCTTTGAGTGTACAGATGCTGTAACTCAGTAGTAATAAAGGGTGCACCAACAGAAAGTTGCGGAGGAAGAGGGACTGAGAGACAGTTATTAATGTTACTGAGTAGCTACATTATGTTAAAACACTTTGATATTTTTTTACATCAATTCTGCAATTCATTTTATCTTTTGAACATATCCAATTTATTTGAACAAGTGTGTGCGTGCATATGTGTAGGAGGGAAGGGAAGTGATAATGGAACGTGGTGCAAATTTTGACATTCAAATAATGAAACTTTTCCCCTACATATTGGCTTATTTAGATGTTAAATCATTTCCCTCTTCACACGTTTTTTTTTTAAATCTATTTATAAACAAAGTTTGAAATAAACTTTTTAATGATTTAATTGGAACCAGGATATTTAGTGACGTTTGGAAACGCACAAATGAACAAGGGAAAAGCTGTGAAAGGTTTTTAATAAGACTTTTTCCCAAACCTCTGCTTGCAGAGGTAGGGACAAACAAAATATGCTACGAAAAGAGAGATTGAAATTAAATAAATGTACGCATGTATGCAACAAGAGAGAAAGAGTTTGAGAGAGAGAGAGAGACAGAGAAAGATTCCTTATGGAAATAGGGACTGACACAAATATCATTCACTTCTTTTTAACTTGGTGTTGGTAAGTAGCCGACAAAGCAGTTACGAAAATAAAGGCTTAAAGATCAACCGACATGTCATGAAAACAGGTTTTTATGTGCTATAAAAAAACTTTCGTTACTCAGATATTCATCAGAGATCTTTTCTTAATCATTAATTTATACTCACCGTGATTTGTATAACCTAATATCAGGACCTGTTTTACTGCTGCTCTTAGTTTTCAACACTTTGATATTCTTACCATATGTTAATGACATTGGTACTAATAATTTAATTTGTTGCTTTTAGACTACGTGGTCAACTTGCTTTTCGTGTACGTTTAATCTATTCCATAACTCATGAATATATTCTGCAGGTAGTTTCGCGATAACTTCATGAAATTATATTGTAATCATTTACCTTCTAACAGAGTAACACAATTAAATGAATACCAAACAAACTACACGTTTCCTTCGAAATAAGTAATACATATTGCAAGTTACTTGACTGATATTTTCCCAAATGCGGAGATAATACTTATATTGAATACATTGTAGTACCTACAGCAGTAGCAACCTTCTGATCCGAGTTCAGACTAAGTATCTGAGAAGAATACACAATATCCCTACAGTTTCACTTGGATTCCAATATTTGTTCTTAATGAGAATGTTCTTTTCAATTTAGGACCAGAAAATCCCCGCTTCATGACTAAATAAAATGCAGGACAGGAAGCTAGTATCGTCACATAGTGTAAACTTTTCATAACGATCTTGTTATGCTGACAACAAAGAAAATCAGCCTCATAACAATACTTTAAAAAGAAAATAATGTTCTTATATGTCAATACCCTGTACCATTAACAATAAACTTCTCCCGCTGGAAGACTAGACCTCTGTCGAAGAATTCTTGTGGCTGTGATTGGAACCAATGTTGTATCCACTCCTGCACATCTTCGATCGACCCCTTCAAGCTTTTCTTCAATGCCCCAAATACATGCGAATCGCATGAAGACAGGTCAGGACTCCAGTCTTTTATATATATAGGATAAAACTATTATAAATTTTGTAAATTTTAGATAATCTGTCTGTTTATCCCTTATTGTTTATGTGGTACTCGGTTAACTTATACTCGGTTAACTCGGTCCATGGTGGTTACAATGTATCGTGCATCATTCCTTTACAAGAACTGCAACCTGTCTGGTAAAAGCAAATATATTGAAAGAAGCCGAAGATATTGAAAACTGGATTGTTTTTCACTAAGAAGGTTTTGTGTAAAATCAACTAACTTAATTGGGCTTCTATATAGGAAAGTTACTCAAAGTCGAACGAACAACGTAAATATATCCTTAGGAGAAATTAAGGATATGTGAAAATAACAGCTAATAATCTTGACAATGGGTGCAATTGCGCCTGCGTTGGGTACTTGAGGCTTCAAGTAATGTGTTAAAGCCATAATAAAAGGCATTTAATTTCAGATACTTAGAAGAAATAGATCCGCGTTGGACCAGATTTTCGCCTTGAGACAAATTTTGGAGAAGAAATGGGAATACAATTTGATGGTTTATCAGCTATTCATTGATTTTAAAAAAGCATATGATTGTATCAAAAGTTAAAAGTTATACAGTATCCTGGTACGATTCGGAATTTTTTTAAAAAATGGTTGAACTAGTGAAGATGTGTCTCAGCAACCCCATAAGCAGAGTACGGATAGGTAATAGGTTCAAGATAGGATAGGTATAAGATTCGCAACGGATTGAAACAAGGCGATGCCTTGTTACCACTACTGTTTAAATTTGCGTTAAATTATGCGATTTTAAAAATTAAAGGGGACAAAAAGGGACTATCATTGAATGGTTTGAATCAACTGTTTGTATACGCGGATGATGTAGATTTAATAGGGAACGATGTAGATGCACTACAAAGCAACATCGATGTCTTAGTACAAGCGTGGGATGAGATAGGTCTACAGGTAAACATAGATAAAACAAAATACATGATAACAAGCCGAAACACAGGGAATGAAGGAAATAAAAACATAAGAATTAGGGATGAGATTATAAAGAAAGTAAACAAATTTAAATACTTGGGAGCATACGTAACAAACAAAAATGAGGTAATGGAAGAAATAAAAAGCCGCTTAGTATCGGGGAACACATGTTTCTATTCAGTCCAAAAATTTCTAACATCGCGATTAATATCAAGGAAATTGAAATTGAAAATATATAGAACTGTTATTCTGTTGGTAATACTTTACGGTTGCGAAAGTTGCAGTATGACCCTAGCAAATGAACATAAATTACGTGTGTTTGAAAATAAGGTTTTGAGAAAGATATACGGGCCAAAATGGGACGAGATGACTGAAGAGTGGAGGAGACTGCATAATGAAGAACTCCACGGACATAACGATTCACCAGATGTTGTAAAAATAATGATATCGTGACGACTAAGGTGGGCAGGCCATGTACCTCGGATGGGCGAAAAACGAAGATTATATTCTATCCTGGTTGACAGGCCGGATGGAAGGAGGCCATTGGGAAGACCGAGACGTCGTTGGGAGGACAATATTAGAAGAGATCTTCAAGAAGTAGGTGTTCGTGATGAAAACTGACTTGATATTGCCCAGTATAGAATCCAATGGCGAACGTTTGTTACTGCTGCGATGAACTTGCGACTTCCATAAGCCATAGAGTTAGTTAGTTAGTTATATAAAATATACTTTTAAACCTTCTCTGAACATTTTCAATTCCCTTGCTCCTTGCTCTTAAGATATTAAACTAAATTACTAAGACATGTTCTAACTTGGATTTAGTCCTTGTTTTGTACTACAACTACACAAAATATTAAATCATTTGAACCAATACCATAATTAGAATAATAATTCTCCCATCTCTTTGTTTGCAGAACGTGTTAGACGAGCGACGTCGTCTCAAATTTTTTTAATAAATTCCTATGATAGACGCCTGTAAAACAAATTAAATGAACAAAGTTCAAAAGTTCAAACTGGCTCCGTGCTCTTGATAAGTTTATCATGGAAGGTATATTGAATATTATAACTTCATACCCGATTTACTGCACATCAAATGTAGAAATAATACTCTTTTTATACACATGTTGGTGACATTTCTTAGAGTTATACTTAAAAGTGTATGTGTACACAATTGTCTTTCGCTGCAAACTGCAAAATTATATTCAACAAAAACAGTTTAAAATATAGTATTTCCATGGTCTCCATGTTCAAACTGCTGAGCTAGAAACGTTCATCGATGTGATTGTGTACTTTGTCAGCAATCCTCCCATCATCCCCTTTTGGCTTAGGAGACACCAGACAAAATCACTCCTAAAATGCTTTTATGGGTAATAAAATCTAGGACGTGACGCTAATCTCACAAGGTTTTCTTTCTTAAGGATTCTCAAGTTATTTTGGTTGCCGCAAAGAATAGTGTCATAAGACTTTCCTTTCAAGTAACCTATCTACTTTTCGGTTGCGGCTATTTGCTAGACAATAATTCTGGAGTCACAACGTATAAGGGAATAAGTCAAAAATCACATTTTTTAAAGAGGGGTGGGCTTTACTTGGGGTTCCTAATTCACATATTTTTTTCGAGTGTGTCAAAGAATATTCATGTTGACACTCTAGAAAAATCTGTGCATTAGGAACCCAATGTGAAGCTCCCTCCTCTTTAGAAATGTTAGTTTTTACTTTCTCCTTTCCTGTCCAAGACGAGTGTTGGCCAAAGAATATAATCTCTTAAATATTGACGGGTGTAGGACATAGCTGCTCATCTTGTTCGTAAATGCACTTTACAATAGTGACGGAAATAAAATAACAGTACACAAACATTAATTTCTACTGATAATTAAGAAAATGAAAGAATACTAGAATGTAAGAAAATAGATATACTCTAACAATGACTCGAAAACCTATTTTTACTACGTCCATTACTTACTTTTGGGATATTTCATTAATATTCCTTTGTAACATCACTTCCGATAAAGTAATTCACATTCTTCATAAATATGTCAACTTTTCCGCTTGATTAACTACAAGGTAAGTGCATTATTATGGATACGTTTCTAAATAAGAATGAAAATATAGACTATTGTTGAAAATTCAAACTTTTTACAATAACGAAAACTACGTCTAGAATTATCAAATCTTACTCTGTAGCATGAAGCAGAAATTTGATTATAATGTTACCATACATATTGAAGCTTGTCCCATGAAACCCTCGTTCAGTTTCAACTAGTGTATAAAATTACGGAAATTATATTTTATTTGCATTTATTTACCTGTTCATGGTGAGTAATGCTAGTACAACCAGGATACATGCACACAGAATAATAAAATGAATGAAAACTTGTACCTATGATGTAATGTTTACATATAGAATATACGAAAGGACTGATAACCTGAAACATATCACATCCTGCACTTAATCGTACAAACAGAATCGTATGAGCTCGAAACTATTTACTTTATGGCGTTCATTCAAACAAGGTTAGTTAGTATGTAGTCTGTTAGTTGCACCTAGCAACTGCTTCTCTTATTCTGTAAAAGCGATATCAAATCACGATAAATCTGACAATAAAGATGAAGTATAAAACTCAATTTCAAATAGTCTTGATAAAGAGGATAAAACATGTTTGTTCGTATAAAATTAATGGTTGCTGGTCGGAAAGAATGGCTTATTTTATTGTGTGGCAAGTCATCTTACACGGATATAATTTCGTTCTAATAAAAATATGTTATGATGAGTTGTGGTCTGCTTAAAACGATTGTCGCAAAAATGTATTTTACTGAACATCTTCCATCCTAAATATGAGGCCCAAATCGCCCTCGTGATAAGTTATCACTTAACTAATTGAGGTACAAAATGCACAGAATTTGTTTTTTAGTTTTCTCGTTATAAATTAAAAATAGCCTATATGCAAAGATGATTAAGATGTAGCTTGCTAGGAACATATACTGAACAAAATTTACACAATAATACAGAATTATTTTGAAACTACAATTAAAAGAAAAAGAGAGTGTTCAAGGTGTATTCAAAACACCTCCACAAAGATATCTATACCTGGGAGCTACTAATGTGTAAGTTACAAATCCTTGTTTTCCAGGAAACAGGAAAAATCATCAAACTACTTCCTTTCGCATAGTAACTAAATGGACAAACTACACAAGACAACAAGAATCGGGCAACCATTATTTGAAATGTTGCACAAAACTGCATTTATCACATTTTGGCCAAAATTGGGCTTACGTGGTTCTAGCTTTCATTTACGAAAATGAGGTAACTCTCCACAATTCTTGTACATAAGTTTATAGTTAATGCGTTTGGTTTTGAAGGCTGAACTTTAAAACGGCTTCTCAAAATACATGAACATACGGCATTTTGCACAGTAAATTGTTTAGAAATTCATTTTTCAAACTTGAAAAGAACATGTTTTAATAGAACTCAACCCGTCAAAATCCACGTCAACACAAAGATAAGAATGAAGTAAAATGTAACTTATAATCAAACTTCTGAGAAAAATAGGATGAGTAAAAAACTCTATGAATATATGGATCCACTTGCAATATTGCGACAGCAGTCATCTCTTAAGAAGAGGGTTTCCAAGAGTAATCTTTCTGGCAGAAAATTTTAAATTGCTAACACAAATTAATTAGTTATGTATCCTTTCTTGGCAATCCTTTCTGTTCTTCATCTGTTAAGACTTCACACATGATAAGAAATAAATTTTCTACACCTCTTTTAGAAAATAGTCACAGTTCAAAACTAACATGAGAAAGGAATAAAGAAACAAAAAAATGAAAAGCAAGCTTATATTGACACACCCATTTCAAAAAAAAAAGAATACTTTTTTACTTCCAGGCATCGGTTTTTTGCTTAGTTCTTTTGATATCTTTCTTACTGACAAGTCAAAAAGAAATCCAAGTAAAACATGGAATTTATAAGAGTTATTCTTTAATAAAATCAACTTTTTTTTAATTAGAAGGTAAAATTTAAATAAAATGGCTGAAGGCAAATCTTTCTTGGATTAGTGAATTGACAGGTAACGCAAAACAAATGCAACTTTTTGTCTGAAATAAGGGAGACAAATGTAAAACAAAAAAAAATTGTCCAATGCTTAGGCTTATATATTTGCATATATAAATAATGTGTGTGTGTGCGTGTGTATGTGTACTTTCATATCTCAATTTCTTTTGCTTATGTTTTCATTGTAATATACATTATTCCCCAAGATAAATCAACCTGTCCAGGACTGCACGTAAAAGAAAGGAATTCTTAGTAACAAAAAAATACAGCATTGAGTATTTTTTTAAATATGTTTTTTCTTATTTAGTTAACTTGTTATGTTGAAATAAGTTTGTTATGGTTTCAAGGGTAAAGCAAGTAAGGACAGTAAGTTAGTTTTCTTCAACCTGGGTTTTCATTCTAAAGGCTAACGTCTACGTTTGTTGAAAGTCCTATTTTTCTCTTGTTAAAAAATCTACATACTTCACTCAACTAGTTTTACACGTAGAGAGTTCATTGTATGATTAGTTTTTCTGACTTTACATTATTAATTTTAACAATTTGATTTCTGTTAGTGAGATACGATTTAATTAAATTGAGTTAATTACTCTGGATACTATAAAACTGTAATTTTGAAACTAGAATATAATGTGAGGCAGTATCAAATGCTTTACTTAAATCAACTAGAGGAACACAGGTGTAAGAGCAAGATTCATACCCTCTCATTATTTCTGAAACAACTGATTCAACTGCTTTTATAGTGGAAAGACCAATTCTAAATCCATATTGCGACACATTTAAAACATTATTATGTTCAAAGTACCTTGACAACTGCATTTTCATACATTGTTCAATAACTTTAGAAAATATTGGTACAAGAGAAATCGGACGATAATTATTCGGATCGCTTCTATCTCCTTTTTTTATGAATAGGTATAGTCATGGTAATTTTAAGACAACCAGGAAAAGTACCTTCAAGGACTGTCCAATTAACAAGATATATAACAGGATAGAGAATTGTATGTATTATTTGCTTCAGTATAAAATTAGAAAATCCGTACTAATCTTCACTATGAGAGTTTGGCATATTAAAAATTATTTTCAGTATTTGTTCAGGTATAATATCAATCCATTTAAAAACTAAAATATCGCTCTGTGGTATATTCTAAATAGTTTTTTATACTGGTTTCTGTCGTCAGTGTTATTACAGTAGGTAGATCCAGCACGCTGTGCACTATTTATAAAATGTTCGTTAAATTCATCCGGAGTTATAGTTATACATTCATTAGATAGCCTATTCCCTGTTTCATGTTTAATCACAGACCAAGCAGCTTTGTACTTATCATGAGAATGTGATATGAATTCTTCATTAGCTTCTATTTTGGCTAACCTAATTTCCTTTCTGTAAAGCTGTCTTATTTTCTTGTATTTTTCCTTATCTGTTATGTTACCTTCTTTCGCTGTATAATATAGCCTTATGACTTTCTCCCTCAATTCGGCTAGTTTCGTTGTATACGAATTTATATACAGCTTATTCTGCTTTGACAGACCCTCATTAACAGTTTTAACCTTCCTTGGACAACACTCATTCAACCTATTAGATAAATTCCACACAAATAGCTTCTAAGTTTCAGACACATTATTGCAACTTAAAACTTCATGTACATCAAGTTCATTTAGCTTTACCCTTAGTAACATAATATTAGTTTCATGTAACAGTCTATAACTTATTTGTTTAGTCGTAAATTTATCGTATCGTGGAACAGTAACAGTAAGCCAGAGACCTCTGTGATCTGATAAGTACGGTTCTATATCACCACAAGCTAACTCAGATTTCTGCATATTGGTAATAGCATTATCTAAGCATGATTTCTTCCTTGTTGGTTGATCATTGATATAATAATAGTCTAGAGATAGTGACGAGTGTCACAAAATACATTTCTTGTGGGAGTATCATTTAGTACATTAATATTTATATCTCCCACATATACAACCTTTGTCAGTTTTCACCATTGCGTTATGAACACACTAGCATCAATGAAAATTATAAACATACACTCAATTACTTTTCATCTCACTGGAACAAAACACGAAACCTGCCAGGACATCTCCTCAAAACCAGGACTGTCTCGGCTAAACCGATACGTCTGGCAAACCTAATTGCGTAAAGCTGGATTTTAGTTACAAGTGCAAATTCGGATCTATCAAGAGACGAACCAATTAATGAATGTACCTGTACAATATTTATTTGTTAGAAAATAAAAATTGAGGAGTTTCATGTGTTTTGTATATCGAAATATTTTCCTTACACACTGAAAAAGAATTATTTCCTCGGATATTTAGAACTTTTTGTTTTCTTTTAAGCTTCAGCAGCAAGACTGTGAAGCCTTATGCGCCCGCTCCGTCCGTTTATTTGTCGACAACTTTCAACTCAGGAACTACTAGGGCTAGGAAGGTGATTGAAGTGTCGTTGGAAAGGTCTCAACGAGACTGCTCAAAGCCTTATAGATGATACACATTGCATAGTCAGTTCCAGAGATAGGGGCGGTACCAGATATAGGG
Source organism: Lepisma saccharinum (assembly GCA_022664845.1). Lineage (NCBI taxonomy): Eukaryota > Metazoa > Arthropoda > Insecta > Zygentoma > Lepismatidae > Lepisma > Lepisma saccharinum. Next base: position 4,072 of record JAGDQP010020327.1, on the reverse strand, counting down.
GGCAATTCAAATCTTTGAAACTAGTAGGGCAGGAAGGTGACAGGTGTCCTTGGAAATGTCCTGGTAACACGAGTTCAAACACGTATCATTTATCTGGATAACTGGAGCGGGTCTCGAGTTTCGAGGGGGAGAATTTCCAACTTTCGAACTACTAGAGTTAGGAAGGTGACTGAGGTGTTGTTGGAAAGGTCTCGGCAAGACGAGTTCAAACCTGTATCATTCATCCAGATCGTAGGGACCGCACCTGGTTGGGAAAATGATCATGAAGGCACAGTGCGGGGAAAATATGGAGAAGAATTCGGTGTGAAAACACAATGTTGCGGACTCTTCATTGATACAGACTACTGTTTCTCGCAGGGCTGCTAGATGGCATTGTGCTGAGCGAAGATAATGGAGACCAGTACGTTATAGAAATCAAGTGTAATTATTCGGCTAGCTTGCGACATAGTACGAAACTTTCAATCATACAAGATATTGACTAGAAAACGCAAAAAGAAGAAATCATACTTTCCGGAAAGCACCTTTATTACCATCAAATACAGACACAATTACATTACGTGAAAGTTGAATGGACTCACTTAGTTGTTTATATCCCGAAAGAAATAATTATCTTGAAAAGATAAGAAGAGACGAGGCTTTTATGGTAAATATCCTGGATAAACGGTTTTCTTTTCATCGGGAATGCATTTTACCTAAACTAGTAGACCCGTGATCCGGTTGTCAGATTAAGGATTGAGAGAAGCACAAGGTATTATCGAAGTAATAAGAAATAAGCAGATGGATAAGGACACTAAAACAAAAAGGGAAAACTGCTTTGTGAAAAGAATAATAAGTAAATAAATACATGGTGTTACAATATAATAAATATTTAGTTTTTCCTTAATTCTGATCGTCTATTTATTCGATTTTAATAGGATAATGAATTTGAATTTATTAATGATCGGGCATCTAAGGTCCAGGCCCGGATAGGATCCCCAGAAGCCCCGTTGTCAGTGTCGCCAGCTAATGCCAAAAATATATCTCATGAAGCATGAGGTGTAGAGGATGTTTAAGGTGTCTTTGGAAAGATCTTAGCTAGACTACATCAGTCAAAGGGAACGTGCATGGACATAGATAGGCATCCGGGGGACCTGGCTCCCCCAACTACTTACATCAAAATTTATTTATAGTATAAAATAATTGGTTTTCTAAGGGAAAAGGGTAAATAAACGAGCGAGCAACTGTGTGTATATGCAAATGTAAGTTTTGTAAGAAGTGGGAGGCAAGGGACCTCGATTCGGACTACTTACATGAAATTTACTTAACAGTTAAATATAAACGTTTCTATGGGGGTAAAAGTGAAATATAATAATAGCATTCTTTTAAAAAAAAAGAAGGACTGCGAGAGAAGTGAAACTTGCCTCCGGTTTCATAAACAGCTGTAGCTTAAAACATCTAATTTGGGCAAACAAAGGAGTGTTGTTCCAATTTTCAAATTTCATTTCAACAATAAGATTCAAGGGAACAATGTTTGTTACCCGCGCAGGGATGTGAAATATTGATCAGCGGGAACTGTTACAAGGAAATCCCACCCACACCCCTAAATTCGCACACAGCCTACATAATATAAAAATCATTTTTCAAGATGCATAACTTCAGTATAAAATAAACAACTACGTATACCTAGACAATTCACTGTATAACCGAGTAGCCATTGTCGGACTAAAGTTCTCATTTTAATTAAGAATTTAATTATTTTTAAATAGACCGAATATTTATGTGTTCGTTGACTTGAATTTGAATTTAATTTGTAAGGCCTTTAGGCAACTTTGGTTCAGGCCGGATGGATGGTGATAAGATGAATTTGTGGAATGAAGAAAGTGGGAGGAAACAGGATCATCCCGTACAAATCCCACATGGTATGAGCAGGGATCGAACCGACGAACCCCAGCACCAGAGGTAAACGCTATACCATTTAACCACCGCCTTCGGCCCTTATTCGTTCGTTATTCACCTATCTGAAATGTTCCATAAACATGTCTTACACAGTAGGTGTTCATTTCATTGGTCAGTTTCGCGAGGTCAGACCTAGCGAGGTTCAACCTCGACCTCATATGACCTCTACCTCAAACAGTGAGTTCAAGGTTGAGTGAGTTCGAGGTTAAAATTCGACCGCGAGGTTGAGGTTGAGTGAGGTCGAGGTCGAAGTCCCTTTAGATAGGTATAAAGAATGGTTGTTAAAAAGAAATATTCTTTATTACCATCACAATTATGAGAAACGATTTTACTACTTTAATTGTAATGTATATGCTTAAGTAATAAGACATAAGCTGTATAAGCACTTCACACACACATAGAAAGGTGGAAACGTTTTGCAAAAGGCTTGGTGCATAATAGAATAATAAAAAGACAGAGTGGAAATGTGGAGCAGCTATGTTGCCAACTGAACACCGGATATATGTAAAATAAGTTTTTTTACAAGAATATTTCAGGATCTACTTTACATATTAACACCTTTCCTTGCCACTCTGGTGGTAATATAACATTTACCAAAGCGCGCATGAGCTTTTGCAAATTTCCCTTCAAATTTAAATATAAAAGTTCATTTTTCCCCCGTAGTTTGTCCTGACATAAATATATAACTTGTGAAAAAATATTTTCTTATATTTTCTTCCACCTTCAATATGCATAAAATACGAATTTTTGGATTTAAAAAAATCACAAAAAAGAAGAAATTTATATATATATACAGGGTAAGTCAAAATGATGGACCCGATTTCATAAATTTATTTTGTGAAATATAATGAACATATTTTAATGTGAGCTACGCGCAAGGAAAGGCAAAAGTTCAAAGTTTAGCTGAGTTTAGTTTATGTCCCGCGTGGTTGCATTGTCTACTGCTACGCGGCGCTGGAAGCAGTTAACGAAAATGGCGCTGACTGGAGAGCAGAAATCGTTCTGTGTGCTGGATTACCATGTAAACAACTCTGTGATGAGTGTTCAACGGCATTTCCGTACCAAGTATGGCAGAGACCCACCTACTGGAAAAAACATTCGTACGTGGTATGAAAAATTCAGAGATACGGGCTGCATCTGTAAGCGAAAATCGACTGGCCGTCCTTCAGCTGAGGAAGAGACAGTGGAACGTGTTCGCGCCAGTTTTGTCTACCTACCGGGCAGCGACGGAACTTGAAATGCCACAGAAGACTGTATGGCGAATTCTGCGGAAACGTTTACAAATGAAATCCTATCGCTTGCAACTGCTACAAGCCTTAAGAGACACTGATTATGCTGCTCGAGCGTCTTTCTGTGCTGATTTTCTCACGTTAATGGAAGAGGATGGGTTCGCCGAAAGGTTACGTTACAGTGATGAAGCGGTGTTTCACCTTTCTGGGAATGTGAATAGACACAACGTAAGGATCTGGGGAACTGATAATCCCCACGCAGTTGTGGAACACCAACGCGATTCACCCAAGGTGAATGTGTTTTGTGCCATTTCCCCTGAAAAGATTTATGGGCCCTTTTTCTTCCTTGAACCTACTGTGACAGGACATGTTTTTCTTGATATGCTGCAACAATGGCTCCTTCCACAGCTCGAAGAGGATAGTGCAGATTTCATTCTTCAATTGAATGGTGCCCCTCCCCATTACCATGGCAGCTTTCGGGATCATCTCAATGAGGCATTGCCACAGCGCTGGATAGGCCGTGCATCTCAGGAGGATCGAGTTCTCATTCGTTGGCCACCTCGTTCCCCCGATCTGACCCCGTGTGATTTCTTTTTGTGGGGTTTCATAAAGGATCGTGTTTACGTACCACCACTTCCAACAACATTGGGTGACCTTCGCGCCCGCATCACAGCAGCCATTGCAGAGATTGACCGTGACACACTACACAAGGTTTGGCAGGAGATAGACTATCGGCTTGATGTGTGTCGTGTTACGCGAGGTGCTCACATAGAGCACTTGTGATGTGACCGAAAAAAACTTTGAGAGTTACCCTTCTTACCACATGTATTACATTCAGATATGTTCATTATATTTCACAAAATAAATTTATGAAATCGGGTACATCATTTTGACTTACCCTGTATATA